>ONZH01008669.1:0-34544 GCA_900303285.1 Rhinella marina
GACTGTAGTACATATAACTGAGAAAAAAACGTAATCTTTAAATGGCGGCTATTTTACCGTAAACCACTCTATTTTTCACTGGACTGTAGTACATATAACTGAGAAAATACGTAGTCTTTAAATGGCGGCTATTTTACCGCAAACGACTCCATTTTTCACTGGACTGTAGTACATATAAATGAGAAAATACTTATTTTATAGACTGACGCTGCTGTACAGCACACTACAGAATTGTTCACTGGACTGTAGTACATATAACTGAGAAAAAAACGTAGTCTTTAAATGGCGGCTATTGTACCGCAAACACTCTATTTTTCACTGTACTGTAGGCATATAACTGAGAAAAAATACGTATTTTATAGACTGACGCTGCTGTACAGCACACTACAGAATTGTTCACTGGACTGTAGTACATAAAACTGAGAAAAAAACGTAGTCTTTAAATGGCGGCTATTGTACCGCAAACCATTCCATTTTTCACTGGACTGTAGTACATATAACTGAGAGGAAATACGTATTTTATAGAATGACGCTGCTGTACAGCACACTACAGAATTGTTCACTGGACTGTAGTACATATAACTGAGAAAAAAACATAGTCTTTAAATGGCGGCTATTGTACCACAAACACTCTATTTTTCACTGTAATGTAGGCATATAACTGAGAAAAAATACGTATTTTATAGACTGACGCTGCTGTACAGCACACTACAGAATTGTTCACTGGACTGTACTACATAAAACTGAGAAAAAAACGTAGTCTTTAATTGGTGGCTATTGTACTGCAAACCACTCCATCTTTCACTGGACTGTAGTACATATAACTGAGAAAAAATATGTATTTTATAGACTGACGCTGCTGTACAGCACACTACAGAATTGTTCACTGGACTGTATTATAAATAAATGAGAAAATACGTAGTCTTTAAATGGCGGCTATTTTACCGCACACCATTCCATTTTTCACTGGACTGTAGTACATATAACTGAGAAAAAATACGTATTTTATAGACTGACGCTGCTGTACAGCACACTACAGAATTGTTCACTGGACTGTAGTACATATAACTGAGAAAATACGTAGTCTTTAAATGGCGGCTATTGTACTGCATGTTAGGCCAAGGAGCCCTTTTTAAATAATAAAGTGACTCTGCCCTGAGGCAGAGCCACCAGGGATCACTGGACTCAGATCCTGAGTCACCCAAGCAGGGCAACCCAGGAACCAAGCAGCTGGAGAGGTAAGCTCCCGAAGGAGGACAGGGGATGAGCCCCAATGCCCGAAGGGCACGTGTGCACAGGCACACACTAATGAGCTCCCGAAGGAGGATAGGGGATGAGCCCCAATGCCCGGAAGGCAAATGCGCACAAGCACTCAATGCGCTCGAGTCTGGGACCTGAGCGCAGGATACCCAGCTCTCAAACAGACCACGTGTGCCGAGTTCCGCGCCTCCCGAAGGAGGTTGCAGCCCAACACACAATGTGGCCTTCAAACACACACGCTGACTCAATGCGCTCGAGTCTGGGACCTGAGCGCAGGATACCCAGCTCTCAATCGGACCACATGTGCCGAGTTCCGCACCTCCCGAAGGAGGTTGCAGCCCAACACACAATGTGGCCTTCAAACACACACACTGGCGTACACTAGGATAGTGGAACATAGACTGGAACCCACACAACTCCTGCCTAGACCACAGACTACACCTAGTGTGCAACCAAGGTCCTAGTCACGAAGCAGAGCGACCGGGTCTCTAGCTTAGCAAAGCAACAACAAGGCACCAGCGCCTGTTGCCAATACTGAGGGGTTTTTATAGTGAAGCAACCAATTAACAGGGCGGTGCTTCCTGTGCAGGACTGGCGGATGTGACCTCACCTGTAGCCTCGAAGTATGGGCACATGATCACTTCCTGGCGGAAGTGACATCACAGGCAGGATCAAGGTCAGAGCTTATGACCACTTCCTGTGTCTGAACCAAAACACAGTGTCTTAAAGCGACAGTATCGTAATTAGGCTGCAAGCGCACGCGTGCACGGCGTCGGTGCCCGCGCCTTACACTGCAAACCACTCCATTTTTCACTGGACTGTAGTACATATAACTAAGAAAATACGTAGTCTTTAAATGGCGGCTATTGTACCACAAACCACTCCATTTTTCACTGGACGGTAGTACATATAACTGAGAAAAAAACGTAGTCTTTAAATGGTGGCTATTGTACCGCAAACCACTCCATTTTTAACTGGACTGTAGTACATATAACTGAAAAAAATACGTATTTTATAGACTGACGCTGCTGTACAGCACACTACAGAATTTTCACTGGACTGTAGTACATATAACTGAGAAAAAAAAGTAGTCTTTAAATATCGGCTATTGTACCGCAAGCCACTCCATTTTTAACTGGACTGTAGTACATATAACTGAGAAAATACGTATTTTATAGACTGACGCTGCTGTACAGCACACTACAGAATTGTTCACTGGACCGTAGCACATATAACTGAGAAAAAAATGTAGTCTTTAAATGGCGGCTATTGTACAGCAAACGCTCCATTTTTCACTGGACTGTAGTACATATAACTGAGAAAATACGTAGTCTTTAAATGGCAGCTATTGTACCGCAAACCATTCCATTTTTCACTGGACTGTAGTACATATAACTGAGAAAATACGTAGTCTTTAAATGGCGGCTATTGTACCGCAAACCACTCCATTTTTCACTGGACTTTAGTACATATAACTGAGAGAAAATACGTATTTTATAGACTGACGCTACTGTACAGCACACTACAGAATTTTCACTGGACTGTAGTATATATAAATGAGAGAAAAAAAGGAATGTCTTTAAATGGCAGCTATTGTACAGCAAACCATTCCATTTTTCACTGGACTGTAGTACATATAACTGAGAAAATACGTAGTCTTTAAATAGCGGCTATCGTACCGCAAACCACTCCATTTTTCACTGGACTTTAGTACATATAACTGAGAGAAAATACGTATTTTATAGACTGACGCTGCTGTACAGCACACTACAGAATTTTCACTGGACTGTAGTATATATAAATGAGAGAAAAAAAGGAATGTATTTAAATGGCAGCTATTGTACAGCAAACCATTCCATTTTTCACTGGACTGTAGTACATATAACTGAGAAAATACGTAGTCTTTAAATAGCGGCTATCGTACCGCAAACCACTCCATTTTTCACTGGACTTTAGTACATATAACTGAGAGAAAATACGTATTTTATAGACTGACGCTGCTGTACAGCACACTACAGAATTTTCACTGGACTGTAGTATATATAAATGAGAGAAAAAAAGGAATGTCTTTAAATGGCGGCTATTGTACCGCAAAACACTCAATTTTTCACTGGACTGTAGTATATATAACTGAAAAAAAATACGTATTTTATAGACTGACGCTACTGTACAGCACACTACATAATTGTTCACTGCACTGTAGTATATATAACTGAGAGAAAAAACGTATTTCCTAGACTGACGCTACTGTACAGCACACTACATAATTGTTCACTGGACTGTAGTATATATAACTGAGAGAAAAAACGTATTTTCTAGACTGACGCTACTGTACAGCACACTACAGACTTGTTCACTGCACTGTAGTATATATAACTGAGAGAAAAAACGTATTCCCTAGACTGACGCTACTGTACAGCACACTACATAATTTTTAACTGGACTGTAGTGTATAGAAATAAGAGAAAAAATGTATTCCCCAGACTGCACTACAGATCCCAGCAAGCCAAGGCACAGTAGCATCAGCAGCAAAAATGAGTACTGAGAGGACTTTGGGCAATTTCTTTTGGTTCTGTGTGGACCACGTGCTGTCCCTTCTGCCACCAGTCGCTGTGCACAGTGTGCAACCAAGATGGCCGTAGCTGCACTACAAGTACAAGTCCCAGCCAGCAGCCAGGAGGAGACCAAAAAAAAAGGTGCTTGTAGCCCTTAGAAGGGCTGTTAGGTTCTTTGAGCATGATTCCTGCCTAACCAACATCTAAATTCAGGCCCTAACAATCTCCCTGACAGACAACAGCTCTATCCCTAATCTCATGCAGGCGGCTTCTGACGCGAGCAGCGTAGGACCAGATTCTTATATTCCCAGGTCATCTGATCTGGCCAGCCAATCACTGCTATCGACTTGAAGGGGCCCCATGTGATACTAGGAGGTACCAAAGACTCTCCTGCATGTTGATTGGCTGAGAAAAGGCGCCTAACATGCAGGAAGAGGAAGATGCCATTTCCTCGAGGATCGCGATATGCTCGTCCGAGTATCGAGCATATGCGAATACCCTAATGCTAGAACGAGCACTAAGCTCGGAGGAGCATGTTCGCTCATCTCTAATTGTGACCATATTTGGAGTCTGTATGGATCCAAAATAGGGTGAATGAACCTTCGGTCACAAAACATAGGATATGCTACAGATACGGCGAAGAGCAAAGTCTTTTTTGTAATTTACATTTTACTACTTTTGTAAAGAAATCCTTTCATGATCATGCAACCGCGGGGGGGGGGAGGGGATGGTGCGGGGGTGGGAGTGTTGGGGGCGGTTGTGTTTCACCACAAAGAAGGCAGGGACCTTCTTTTACCGTCTCTGCCTTCTCCATCACAAAGGTCTTGTATAAAAATGAAAAAAGACAAAAAATAGGTAAATGTCACCACAATACAGCAGTAGCTTCTAGCCCCATAGGACCATAACCCATACAACTCCTATATCAAAACGACTGCTATGGAAAGTAAGCATCATTTTAAAAAGTATTTTAGTTGCACTTTGTGCTATAGATAGTTTTTCCTTTTTAAAAAAAAACATGGATAATGTGCCTGGTCAGGAAGAGAGCTAAATAGACCAATCTTGAACTGGTTAACCTTTATATTTATTTCTATATTTATTGCAAGGGAATGGGAAAAAATCTGCTGATAGTTTTTTTATGGCACACACTGTAATTTGATTTTTATTACATTTTTTACTGAAACAGGAAAGATATTTTGAGTTTTACTTCATACACTGTATCCATGCACTGGAAACGCTATATTATCTATATTACTCTGAGGTGCCATAGTCCTAAGGATGTTGTCTCACGTAATGCCACATGGCCAAACCAAAAGCTGGAAGTTGGCATGCTTTACAAATGAATTAAGGGTTTACTACTTGCTGATTGTCAGGGTAAATGCACACGATCAGGATTACTTGCAGATTTTTTGTGCAGATTTGCGTACGGAAAATCTGCACCGTAGGTCATGTAAATTATATTTCATGGGAATTTGAAATTCTCATGCACACGATGCAGATTTTTTCTGTGTGGATTTTGACCTATGGTGCGGCTTTAAAAACTTCAGCATGTCAATTTATTTTATTTTTCCTGACCAGATTTTCTCCATTCACTCCAATGGGGAGAGGAAAATCCGCACCATATCCACAGGTAAATCCGCACCAATTGATGTGGTTTGACTGCTTGGATTTCCCTGCGAACACCTGCAGATTTCAGTGCAGATTTTCCGCACATAAATCCTGAAAATGTGCATTTACCCCAATGACCCTGTGATTCTAGGCAATCTCTTAATTCACACTTCAGTTATTTGATCAGTTATTTTTTATCAGTGATTGTGAGCCAAAACAGGCAGTGAAGCCTTCACAGAGATAAGGTATAAGGGAAAGATCTGAACCTGTTCTTTTTTTTTTTTGACCCGACCCTGGTTTTGGTTCACAATAACTAATGGAAATAACTGATCAAATGACTGAAGTGTGAACTCAACCTTAGGGCTCATGCACACAACCGATGCCGGCCCGTGCCCATATTGCAGCCCGCATTGCTTTCTCTTGAAACAGCTGATTGACTGGGTTGCAGGGAGTCAGCCCCCCACCACCACCAATTAGATATTGACCTATCCTGATTTTAGGATTTTGTGCATTTTCCGTTTGTTAAAAACCATAAATTTATGTTTCAAAAAGCATTTACTGGATTTTAGAATAAAGCTAAACAAGTACAATGGGTAAAAACATTATGGGAATTCAAAGAAATTCGAGAAAAGCCGGATAACCAACTCTGTATCACTGGTCAAACATATGAAAGAGCAACATAAGGGCAAGAGAAGCAGACAAGATCCACCAAGAAAATAAAATCTGCAATGTAATACAATCAGTGGATCAGAAGGAGGACATCCAGAGCCCCCAAAGCTTCTCAAAAGAAATAAATGTATAGGTGCAGATAGCGCTCAGTTTTTCATATAGAAATATTCTATTGATCCTGTCTAGGACTGCTTGGAAACATAAACTAGTAGAGTGCTACTTGAAAGCTATATGAGTATGCCTATAGGTAAAAGGTTTACTTTGCTACTGTATAAGCTCTTTACCAGTAGCCCAACAGACAGCCTGGATGAGCCAATAAGTGCTGCAGGAGGCAGGGAGGTGCCCTTACAGAACTACTAGAATGTCATTCTGTGTTGGGCTGTGAATGAGGATGGATGGGTATAGAAGTGTCTGACAAAGAATGATTTTAGGGACAGTGTACCATGAAAATCAAGCTTCAATTCTAGTGTAAAGGACATTGAAGGTAAATGCTAGAAAGAAAAATTGTGTAGAGTAGGGAAAGGCAGGGAAAGCTGTCAGTCAGGGAGTGAGAAGTGAGGAGTTGAGGCTGGGAGTGCATTCTAGCTGCAATTACTGCCTTATAACAGGGCTGCATTTGTTGCAGAACCTCAAAAGCAGTTACCTGCAAGAACATTTCATTAGCGTAAAAATGTGAAATACTAGGCCAAAATCTGTGTCATCTGTGAAATATAGCAATGCAGAATACAAGTTAGTGCTCCAGACTGAAAAAATAACCAGTAGCCATTGGCTCCTAAACTGAAAAATTTAGGAGCCAAATTAAATTTCTAGTCGCCAAATTTGAAATGCATATACAGTAGTAGTAAGCCATGCACTACATAAGTGAGAATACAGCACCACATACCTCTTACATCCAGTAACATCTCTTGTCATGTAGGCCTTCTCTTTCCTCTTCTCCTCCATTTGACCCAGACCGCCATGACAGATTCTTTCATCTTATCTCTACAGAGTTTGTAACACAGACACGTTAGATTTCTCAAATTTTTCCATCAACCTCCCGATCCTGGTGTCCCGACAATGTCATCCTGCTGCCACTCCCAATACTTTGCCTGTGGTGCTCCCCAATGCCCCAGGTACTATACAACTATGAAATAGTGACCCCAGTAGAAAAATGCCCCTATAGTGTCTACAGCTATTATAAATGCCCCCTGGAGTGCCCCCAGTAATAAGAATAAAACTCTAGATTGTGCTCCAGGTAATAATGCCTGTGTAGTGTTCCCAAAAATAATGTTCCTGTAATAGAAATGCCCCTACAGTGCCTCCCCAATAGTAATTTCCATTCCATACTGCCCCCACAGTAGTAACTTCCCCCCTAATTGCCCCGACAGTAGTAACATGCCCCACAGTTGTAATTTCCCCCCACATTGTCCTCCAGTTCCCCCTTCCGGCCAGTAATGTCCCACAAGTGCCCTCCTTCCAGCCAGTAATGTCCGCCAGTGCCACCCATCTGGCCAATAATGCCCCCAGCGCCACCTTTCCGGCCAGTAATGTCCTTAAAGTTGGTACTCAAAAAAAATAAGTGGACTGTAAAAAATCACTGGACTGTAGTACATATAACTAAATACGTATTTTATAGACTGACGCTGCGGTACAGCACACTACAGAATTGTTCACTGGACTGTAGTACATATAACTGAGAAAATACGTAGTCTTTAAATGGCGGCTATTGTACCGCAAACCACTCCATTTTTCACTGGACTGTAGTACATATAACTGAGAAAATACGTAGTCTTTAAATGGCGGCTATTTTACCGCAAACCATTCCATTTTTCACTGGACTGTAGTACATATAACTGAGAAAATACGTAGTCTTTAACTGGCAGCTATTGTACCGAAAACCATTACATTTTTCACTGGACTGTAGTACATATAACTGAGAAAATATGTAGTCTTTAAATGGCAGCTATTGTACCGCAAACCACTCCATTTTTCACTGGACTTTAGTACATATAACTGAGAGAAAATACGTATTTTATAGACTGACGCTACTGTACAGCACACTACAGAATTGTTCACTGGACTGTAGTATATATAAATGAGAGAAAAAAAGGAATGTCTTTAAATGGCGGCTATTGTACCACAAACCACTCAATTTTTCACTGGACTGTAGTATATATAACTGAGAAAAAAAACGTAGTCTTGTACTGTGCTCATCGGCCATGACACACTGGAACCACACGTACTTGACTGCATGCAGTACACACAGCTGACCCCCGTGCGTCTCACCCATGACCTGACAGCCAGCGACCCCCGCACACATACACCTTCTCTACCGGAAGCTGCTTCACGTTTATTTACATTGCCCTTCTCTTTTCCCAACCAATAGCAGCGATCTGTGCACCAATCGCCATGCCGCTCTCATCTTCACACAAACGAGTCAGAGTGAAGAGCTCCCATTGGCGTTTACTCACCCTTTTCCTTTCGCCCGCGCTCACTGATGGTATAGCCAGGGCTGGTGCAATGCAGACATGCACACATCCGTGCTCTGCGTTCCAGCATAGGCGGGCACAATGACGTAATCACGCCCGCCTGCGCTGGGATTTTACTGCTTTCTAGGCCTTGAGCCTATGACAGTGTCGGTGATCGGCAGCGGGGCAAGAAATGGGCTCCCGTGCCACACCGCAATATTTAGCAGCAGCGTAGCGGCCCAGTCGCAAATGGTGACAAGACTAAAAAGTCATGTCGCCATCTGCAAATTTTAAGGCGCATTGGCGACCGTTTTGGGCGCCATCTGGAGCGCTGCAAGTGTGCAATTCCTCGCATTTCAGCCATTCTTATGTTGTGAGGAATGCTCTCCTGTGCTACACCGCTTAATCTGTGATATTTCAATTAAGTGTAATGCAACATTGCACATGCTGGACCGTCTGTACAAACAGCAGGAAGCCTTGAATGATTTTTCATGCAGCAGACTGCCTCAGCAGGCAACATGTGTTGTGTCTAGGTCAGGCAGTGGCAGCTCATGCCATTCCTGCTGCAGTTGTCCCTCATCCCTCTCATATTTATCTTATGACAGACGCTGATGCTAATGCAGCAGGGGACAACTGAGAAAGAAGAAAAGCTAACACATCTTGCTGTTCTCCCTGTAGCTAATGGGAACCCACAAGGAGAAACTCCCATGGAGGAGGAGGAGGATGAGGAGCTGCCACTAGAGGAGTCTGAGGTAAAGGAGCTATGAGGAAGATGATGACGATGGCATTGGCCATGACACCCAACTGTCTCAGTGGGGGGAGCGGAGCCAGAAAGATACACTGGCCATAATGGAGAGCTTTATGATTGCTTGCATACGCACTGACAGGCGTATCATTAGCATCAAGCAGTCTGATTACTGGATATCCATTTTTAGCGCTTCCCGAAAGGGAGGTCAAATTACATTATCAGGAAACACTGTGTAGGCAGCTTGTGCAGCTTTCAGTGACCAGACACCTTACACCAGGATGGCTGAAAGGGAAGCCACTCTCCACTTCTGCAGAGTCACCCACCTCCCACTCTTCCAAGGCTAACTTGATGGCCAAAAACTTCCTGTCTTCCAAAAGTGACCATTTTCCCTGCAGCATTTATCTGTGTAAGAATAGCTCCAACCCCAATAAAAGAAGTGTCCACCTCCAGGAAGAAATGTTTAGACAAGTCAGAATGATGGAGTGCTGGAGTTTTGAGTTTGAGGATTTGTATCAAATTGTAGGTACCTCGCAAATCAAGCTTAGAGAAACCTCAGGCTCCCTGCAGCCAATCAAATAGTTCAAAGATTAGAAGTAAGGGATATTGATTTTTTACAGTGATCTTGTTTAATCAATGCAGGGTTGATCTTTATTTTTTATGAAGAAAAACCTAGCTCCAGCCAAGGATGAGGACTTTCGGATAAAACCTCTCTCAAAGTTGTCTTTAATGTATTCGGACATGGCTTGGGTCTCAGGTACCAACAATGGATAGACAAAACCTCTAGGGGGAGTAGTTCCTAGGATGAAATCAACAGGACAATCATATGGATGGTGAGGTGGCAAGACCTTTGCCTCCTTCTTGTCAAATACATTAGCAATCTGGTCGTAGGCAGCTGGCAAGCCTTCCAAATTCAGAGGTACAGCTGGAGGACAGGCGGGCTGAACTGAAGTAAGGCATTTGTCATGGCAGGGTGATCCCCAAATAAGCACTTCACCAGAATTCCAGTCCATAGCTGGTTGATGCATACAGAGCCACGGTGGCCCAAAAAGAAGAGAATGTGTCTTTTTAGGAAGCCGCAAATGGTTGTAGTACCTCTATGGCAGTAATTAGAAAGTCCAGACACAGATATATCATGCAGGTAGGACAATATCTATCTCTGATTTGGCCTTTGCTGGTTGATTTCTTGGGAAAGTTCTGGCAAGCCAACTGGGGATGGGTCAGCAAGGTCCATGGCCTAAGCTTACTGTTATGGACAGCGAGTGTGGACCCACTTTGACAACTAACCAGTTTGGTTTTGGGCTAAACCTAAGGGAATTTTCCTGGCAGTTCCCTGGTATTTACCGTTTAACCCCTGTACAGGTATTTGGACTTCACACACTTGGCTTGGTTTTCTTCTGGCTCTGCTCAATCTCCAACTTTAATAACTCACCTCTCCCGCTTACAGACCACAACATCCTCTCCTTCACTCACACAAATCTGCACCCATCCCAGCACACCCCTACCTATTACATGTGCAGAAACCTACAGGCCATTGACCCTCATACACTTACAGACACTCTACATGCATCATTGTCCCCAATCTCTTCCCTCTTCTGCCCTGATCTGGCCGTAAATCAATACAATGACACTCTGAGAAGCACCCTGGACAAAGTAGCTCTCCCTACCCTCAGAGCCTTCAAATACAGACCAAAGCAACCCTGGCTTACACCGCAAACTCGATTCCTCCAACATTGTTCCAGAAGTGCTGAACGCCTATGGAGGAGAACTCGGACCAGAGAATTTCCTCCATTACAAATTCATGCTAAGAACCTATAGCTCTGCCCTCAACCTCGCTAAACAGACTTACTTCACCACCCTATAATCTCCTCACTGTCCAACAACCCAAAAAAACTCTGACAATTTCCACTCCCTCCTCAGTCCTAAAGTTCAGGCACCCATCATAGACCTCTCTGCTGAAGATCTAGCTGCCTACTTCACAGAGAAAATAGCACAAATCCATCATGAAATCAGATACCAGCCCCTAGGTGTTATTGAACCCATTCCAAAACCGCGCCCCCACCCCCTTCCCGCCCTACCTCCACCTTACTGTCCATGTTTTACCTAGTCACAGAAGAAGAAGTCTCCAGGCTCCTCTCTTCGTCTTTGCCTACCACATGCGTCTCTGACCCCATTCCCTCACACCTACTCAAGTCTCTCTCTGGCTGTCACCACTCACCTAACAAAAATCTTCCACCTCTCTCTCTCTTCCGGTATCTTCCCCTCCTCTATCATTACTCCATTAATTAAAAAAAAAAAACATCTCTCGACTAGAGATGAGCGAATCTATTCACAGCTTCGTATATTCGTTACGAATTTTCCTTATTTCCCACTCCGAAGTGAATTCGGATTTATTCAGATTCGCTTCGTACGATTCGTAAATGTTCTTAAAATTTTGAACGCTAACGCTATGTACGAATTCTTCTTGCCCCCCGGCCCCCAGAAACGCAAAAATGACGATACGCCCCCTCAAGAGCAGGAAGGTGAAGATACGCCCCCCGCAGAAGCAGGAAAAACCAGCCCGGCCCACCGGTAACTATCTATTTTCAAGTATAGGGAGTGAAGACTCCTCCCTCATTACTCCGCCCTGCTCTCCAGTTCAAGCTAGTGGTGAACACGACACCACAGCATGACAAAACAACTACGACCAAAGTGGGGAGAGATGGTGTTTGGTAGCGACCCCAAACCACTGGCCAGTCCAGAGGAGATCAGAGTGGCACAAGTGAGAGAATTGCACGGGCACCAGAGTTGAAAGCCGTGCCGGCTGGGCAGCAGAGGCGGCTAGGGCATCCACTCCGCCGCCCAGGAGGAGAACAGCAACACCTTCCATGCGGCAGAATCCCATCGTGCTTGCATCAGTGATGGCCCACGCCCAGACCCTATGGGACTGTACGAAAGCAGTGGAGGACTGGGTCATCCAAGTGCTTGACCATCCGAGGTCGGGACACCCTACGCTGGAACCGTCCTATGGTTTTCAGTCAAGCGTGGAAGTGGCATCCTTGCAGACAACAGGGACGGAGAGGAGTACTTTGTGGGCCGCAGGTCTGTGAAACGGTCTTACCTGCCCCAAGCCTGTCATTGCCTATACGTGGGGGATCAGGTGGAATATACCCCCATGGCATCCCTGAAAGGCCCCTTTGCTACCAGGGTTTCGTTATTATCTAAGCCCCTGGTCCCTGCATCACCACCAGAAGTTTGGCCGGAGGAACCAGCAGACGCAGGACGTGTGCGCTGCCTACAAGAGTCACCAGATGGCACCCTCTGTTTTAGGGAGAAGCCACAGCCAGAGCCTCTGATCCCTGAATTGCCATCACCATCACAGTCCTTTCACCTGGGTCAGCTGACTACATCATCTTTCACATTCCAGCCCATGGTGATCCAGTACCAGCTACTATGGAAAATGAAGTCAGTAGCAGCCAGGGGAGATGGTGGGTCTTCCTTGGGTGCAGCCTTGCCTGAACCGCTGCTGCCAGAAGTCCTTACCCCTGCTGTCCCAGCAGGAGTATCCAGAAAAGTGGCAGCAGTGCTCACCAGTGTGACTGAATTCTGGCAGCAGAGGGCAGTGGAGCTTAACTACGGCAGCCAGCTTGGCCTACAGGAGACAGGAGCGTCCTCTTATGTCCTTTAGTAGCAGCAGTAGCAGCAAGGAGGACCTCAGGTCCCTCATCTGAGGAACCTTTCTACAACTGGCACTGTCTAGTTGATTTGAAGGACACCTCATGGAGTCATGGTCTGGAACTATGGGAGCCACAACATGGACTGCACCTGAGAGGCGAGAGCTAGTTAGCACTTGTTATTAATTTATCTAGTTTTTATTGCCCCCTGTTTGACTCTCACCCAGATGGACATGGCTTGTCAGGGCCCCCCCCCCTTCCCACACCACCATTCTGCAGAAAATTTGCAGTTGCGCCTAAGCTTGCTTATTTTCCTTCCCCCCCCTTCTCAGGTTATTTGGGGGCCCCCTATTATGCACTTATTGAATGGTGTAACACAGTCAATAGCATTAGCATTAGCGTACAAAGTGCGCACTCTGTAAGCTAATGCTTACGCATTCAGTTCAGTAGCGTAATTTTAACAACGCTTAGACTGTATGTTCGTAATTTGTCCAGGAATGTTCGCAAAACAAAGATAATTTTTTAACGCAACTTCGACCGAATAAATTCGTATTAAGATTGAATTTTGTCATAAATTCATTGATTATTCGCCGAAGCAAATTTTTGAAGATTTGCTGATCTCATCCTGCACAACTAACTACAGACCTGTCTCCAATCTTCCCTTCATCTCTAAACTCCTGGAGCGTGTGGTCTACTATCGCCTCATCCGCTATCTCTCTGATCACTCCCTCCTTGATCCATTACAATCTGGTTTCCGCCCCTACATTCGACAGAAACTGCCCTCACCAAAGTGACAAATGACCTCTTGACAGCAAAATGCAATGGTGACTACTCTCTGCTCATTCTCTGTCACCTCTCTGCAGCTTTTGACACTGTAGACCACTATCTCCTACTCGTTACGCTCCAATCTATCGGCCTAAATGACACTGCCCTCTCCTGGTTTTCTTCCTATCGCTCTGGTCGCTCTTTCAGTGTATCATTTGCTGGCTCCACTTCTTCTCCTCTCCCACTCGCTGAGTTCCTCAGGATTCAGTCCTAGGCGCTCTCCTCTTCTCTTTGTACACAGCCCCAACGAATAGCAATGAAACGGGGCGCAGCCGTAGTGAAATGCGGCTTGACTTAGGGGAAGGTAGGCCTCGGAGGGGATAATTAGTTAGGGATGATCTGGGGGGTGGGTGTTAGGCAGGAAGGGCGGGGTTAATTTTCCTGCCGTATATTTAAAACTGGGTAAAGGAAGGGGTGGAGCAGTAGTTAACATCTAGTGAAGGGAGAAAGTTGCAGGTAATTTTGCAGAGATGTCAGCTTTAGATAGTTTAATTGAGGAGATTAGGGCGGCCGCTGTGAGCCGAGGTTCAGCATGGGTGCAGGAGTCCTTGCGAGCGGCTCTGCAAGGGGCGGTAGGGGGGGAGGCTGGTCTGGCTTCTAGACCTAGGGTCCGTAGGTCTCGTCCCCCGGAGCGGCTCAGCCCCGAGATGACGCCCAGGGTTCGGCGTCGCCTGGGGAGCCCCCTAAGGGACCCTCCAACATGGCCGCAGGCGTCCAGTGCCTCTAGGACACACAGCAGGGTGGGGAGGAATCGGGCGGGAACATGCGGGGGAGGGGCGGCGGGTTTCCCGTCGCCCTGGAGCAGCGTGGAGGCACTGAGGAGTCGGCGGCAGGCTGGTTAAGTACCAGGAGCGGGGAGCGCGTCAGGAGCCTACCTGTGAGCGGGGCTGCTGGTCTGGTGGGCCGGGCAGGCCTCAGGAGTAGCGTTGGAGGGAGGTTGCCATGGCAGCGTCCAGGAAGGTGCGGAGGAGCGTTGGGCGCCGCGGCTGAGGACTGGCCCGGCGGCAGTCACGTGGTGCAGGGGCAGAGAGGGAGTCCAGAACGGTGTCTGCAGCTGGAGCTGCGTCTTCAGGAGCGGCTGGGAGTGCGGAGGGTGAGCCTGTAGCCACGCCTCCTGGAGATGGGAGAGAGCAGAAGAGTGCTCTGGAGGCTCTGGATTACAGTCTGCGGCCGTCTGTTGGTGGGCCTTGCCGGGGGAGGAGTCCTGTCGGTATCCCCGCCCCTGTGGGTGCAGGGGGCGGGTCGTGCCTCATCTGTCCGTGGAGGAAGGAGAATGGAGCCAGGATTCCAGGGATGGTGCTGAAGACCCAGAGGATCTGTCAGACGTTCATGCTGAGCCGGTTTCGGCGGCAGGATAGGTGAGGGAGGTCTCAAGCCAGCGAAGTGTGAGGTCAGCGGCTGCTGGGGACCGGTCCCAGGGACGGCCAGGTGAGAGGACTTCAGGGGGGTGGGGAGTGCTGGGGAGGTGGTTAGTACTTTGGGGGCTGGGGGGACTGTTTAGGAGCTGCTGTCGGGTTTGGCACAGTTGTTGGCTAGGGTCGGTGCGGGAGGTAATGTTGGTCTTGCGGCGGTTTGGGCTCCGGCGAGTGGGGGAGGGCCGGCGGCGGCTCAGTGGGACGTAGTGGTTGGTGAGTCGGCAGCTGTGGTTGCGGTGCCTACAGCGGTTGAGGTACCGGGTACGACGGTGGGGGTGCTGCCTGGCGGGGGAAGGGACGAGTGGTGTTGGGAAGATGGGTACTGTGGATAAGGTGCGGTTAGCGGATGCTGCGCGGGGAGAAGTTTATGTTTGCTTTGAAGGGCCGTTGGGGGCTCATTTAAAACAGGAGGTTAGAGAAAAAATCTGGAAGGACGAGTATGTGGAGATTTTTTCTTAGCTCCCGTTGGAGAAGTTTAATTTAGATAGAGTCAAGCCTGATGAGAGCAAGAACATTTATGAATTGGCTGCAGGCATTCGCCATTTTGGCCAGCGTGGTAGGGGAAAAAGCGCCGGAGCATTGTTCCGCACTTTTTGGTTATATGGATTCTATAGGGGAGGCCTATAGGGTTTATGGGGGTGTTGCGTGGTTGCGGTACGACGAACAGTTTCGTCAACGGAAAGCGATCCGGCCTAGTATAAGGTGGGATCACAAGGACATCAGTTTGTGGATGCAGCTTATGGCCGCTCCTAAAGGGGGTACTCAGTCCTTTCGAGGGACCCCGGGGGGCATTGAGGCGGCGTTCCGTTTGTTGCCTATACATCCGGATAGTTTTCATTTGTTAGGGTTTAGATGGGAGGGTCAGTTTTATGTTGATTGTTGCTTGCCTATGGGTTGCGAAATATCTTGTTCGTTGTTTGAGACGTTTAGCTCGTTTTTGGAATGGGTTGTTAAACAGGAATCAGGTTGGAATTCTGTATTACATTATCTGGATGATTTTTTGTTTTTGGGGCCTTCAGGGTCTAGGGTATGTTCTTTTTTGTTGCACACTATGGAGCATGTAGCGGGGGTTTTTGGTGTTCCATTGGCCCCTGAGAAGACTGAGGGTCCGACGACTTTGGTTAAGTTTCTGGGTATTGTGATTGATTCTGTGAGAATGGAGTGTCGTTTGCCGGAGGACAAGCTAGCGGATTTGGTCTCGGAGGTGTCAGGACTTCGGAAGCTTAAGAAGGCTCGATTGCGGCAGGTTCAGTCAGTTTTGGGCAAGCTTAACTTTGCCTGTAGGATTCTTCCGATGGATCGGGTTTTCTTTCGTAGACTTGCCATGGCTACATCAGGGGTTACCGCTCCGTTGCATTTTGTGCGCCTGTCAGCTGAGGTGAGAGCGGATTTAGAGATGTGGGTAGAGTTTTTGTCACACTTCAATGGTCGTTCGGTTTGGATGGAGGCGCAAGTGTCGAATTTTGATTTAGAATTATTTACTGATGCATCCGGGTCGTGCGGGTATGGTGCGTTTTGCCAAGGGCAATGGAGTGCTCGGGCGTGGCCAGACGATTGGAAGAGGGCGGGTTTCCTCACTAATTTGGCCTTATTGGAATTGTTTCCGATTGTGTTGGCAACTGAATTATGGGGGGAGCAATTGCGAAATCGGCGGGTGCGTTTCTGTTGTGATAACATGGGGGTGGTGCAGGTGATCAATGCGCAGTCGGCGAGTTCGCCACCCGTGTTGTGTTTGTTGCGACAGCTTGTTTTGAAGGGTTTGTCTTTAAACGCATGTTTTGTGGCTGTTCATGTTCCTGGGGTCGAGAACTCAGTGGCGGATGCTCTTTCTCGCTTTCAGTGGGAGCGGTTTCGCAGTCTGGTTCCAGGGGTGGAGGAAACGGGTCTGCCCTGTCCCCAGTGGCTCTGGAGCGTGGCCTTGGGGTCTTCCCATCGTTGATTCGGCGTTCTGTGAGTACCGGTACGTGGACAGCATATTCGTCAGTGTGGTCTCAATGGGAGCGATTGGTTGAGCAGGTAGGGGGTTATGAATCGGCAGAGGATTTTCGGGTGTTGTTGGTCTATTTTGTTGGGTTGTCTTTTAGTTGTGGCTTTTCATATTCCGTGGTTGCTAAGAAGGTTGCGGCGGTCGCTTTTTGGTTGGGTCTGCGGGGATGGCCGGATGTAGTGAAGTGTTTTCTCGTTAGACAGGCGTTAAAAGGTTATCGGAGGAGTATGGTGCAGTGAGATACGCGTCGTCCAGTTTCGTTTGATGTGTTGGTAATGTTGAGTGGGCTGGTTGAGTCTTTGTGTGCTTCCAGTTACGAGGCGGCTTTATTTCGGGCCGCTTTTTCATTGGCGTTTTTTGGTGCGTTGCGTGTGTCGGAATTGGTTGCTAGGAACCGAGCAGGTTTTGGGTGTTTGCAGTTGGCTGATGTCGTGTTGGGCTCGGAGGGGCTATTGTGTTTTTTGAGACAGTCAAAGACGGATGCGGATGGTAGGGGTTGTAGTGTGTTGCTGCGGCCTTTGCCGGGGTCGTCCGTTTGTCTGGTTCGTTGTTTGTTGGAATTTAAAGTCATTCGGCCGTCAGTGCAGGGACCCCTTCTGGTGCATCAGAATGGGTCGGCCTTATCTCGATTTCAATTTGTGGCTGTTTTTCGTAAATGTTTATCAGCAGGAGGTCTGCAGGCTTCGGAGTTTGCGTCGCATTCCTTTAGGATTGGGGCTGCTACTGAGGCTGCCAGGTGGGGCCTTGGTGGGGAGGCTATCAGACGTATAGGTCAGTGGGAATCGGCCTGTTTTAGATCTTATATTCGTCCACATTTATTGGCTCAGTGAGGCGCAAGTAAAGGGGCTGTAGTAGTTGCTAGTAGTTGTGACGGGGTGTTTACTCTGTTGGAGGGGGGCGTACTGATGTGGCGTTTTTTGTTCTTTCTTTTAGGGCCGGTTGCATGTTTGGCTTGGATTTTTGGACATTCTTACGTGTACTGGGGGGCCCTTCGAGCTGACGTTAGGAGGAATGGACGTCAGTTAGGTTTTCTGGTCAGCGAAGTACAGGTTCACTGGATAGGGTTGCGGGGTTTGTTGTGGTGCAGGGTTTTGCCGGAATTTCAATTTTATGTGTCCCTTGATCGTTCTCCCGATATTTTGGTCCTACATGCGGGAGGTAACGATTTGGGTGTTCGACGGTCTAGAGACATTATTCGGGATGTGAAGATCGATATTTTACGATTGCGGGTTGAGTATCCAGATATGTTGATCATCTCGTCGGAGATTGTGGCGCGCTGTTCGTGGCGCGGAGCCAGGTCAGTCGAGCGTCTGAATAAGGCTCGGGCGAAAATTAATAAGGAGGTTGGGCGTTTTGTTCAACGGCAAGGTGGTTTTGTGGTACGGCACAGAGAATTGGAGACGGCTTCATCACAATTCTTGAGGGCGGATGGAGTCCACCTTAATGAGGTGGTGATTGATATGTGGGCTTTGGGGTTGCAGGAGGGCTTGGAGACTGCGTTGCGGGTGTGGAGGGACGAACACAGGTGAGGCGTCACAAGTGTTCGTCGGTGGCCGGAAAGAGGGGATCCTGGGAGGCAAAAAATGGAGGATAGGTGCATGGCTATTTGGGGGCGTGCACCTATGACGTTTTGTCAAGTGGAAAATGGGGCTCCTGTTGGGATTGTTAGCCCTACAGGGGTAGAACTTTGAGTGGTGCCCTTGGTTCGGTGAGTGCGGCCGAGGGTAATGCTGGAAGTAGTTTGTGGAAGTTCGCGAGGAGAGAACGGAAGTGATTGCCTTCCAGGATCTTTTTCCACTTTATCTTGTGGGTTAATGATATATGTTATATATATATATATATATATATATATATATATATATATATTATATGTATGTTATATAATTGTGTTTGGTACTTGAAAGTTGTACAGTTTTGTATTGGTTAATAAATTGCCGCTACAGCCTTTTCACCAAATCAAGTCTCCTGGTGTATTTGTAGGTATTGGGAATATGGGAGGGGGATAGGAGGCCGAGCATCCTTCATCCAAAAGTCATGGACAGACCATCATCAGATTTGGTTTCCAGTACCATCTCTATGCTGATGACACACAACTACACACTGCATCCCCTGACATCACCCCTGCTGCATTACAGAACACCAGTGACTGTCTCTGCCGTCTCTAACATTATGTCCTCTCTCTATCTGAAACTAAATCTCCGCTGTCTTGGGGGGTTGAGATTTGACACTGATCTTTCTTTCACCCCTTATATTCAATCTCTCCCACTCATGTCGCCTGCACCTCAAAAACAACTCTAGAATCTGCCCCTTTCTTACTATGGAAACAACAAAACTCACTGTTGCCCTGATTCATTCCTGTCTTGATTACTGCAACTCACTATTAACTGGCCTCCCCCTTACCACACTCTCACCACTCCAATCTATTCTTAATGCAGCAGCCATGGTCATCCAACTACTCGAATGACTCTGCCCTGTGCCAGTCATTACACTGGCTACCTGTACACTATAGAATCCAATTTAAACTGCTTGTCCTCACCTACAAAGCCCTACACAGTGCTGCACCCCCCTACATCTCTTCCTTCATCTCTGTCTACCACCCTAACTGTGCTCTCCATTCCACCAGTTCCACCAGTGACTTACGACTGACTTCCACAAAAATCCTCTCCTCTCTCTCCTGGCTCCAAGATTTCTCCTAAGCTGCACCGGTTCTCTGGAACGCCCTACCCCAAGAAATCAGGCTAAATCACAACATACACAGGTTTAGGAGCTCCCTAAAAACAGATCTTGTGGCCTATCACCTCCACTGATTTAACTCCTCTCCATTCATAGCCCAATTATCACTACCTAAACCTGATCCTCCACCAAACTCCTCCACCGCACCCAGAAGCACTTCATATATTGGCTGCAGACCGGCTCATGCAGCTCTATATCTGCTCCCCTATTTTCCCAAGATGGCTGGGCCATCGTACAAAACAAGCACTTCTACCTTTTGTGTCACCCCTATCTCCTCATAGATTGTTAGCTCTTGTGAGCAGGGACCTCATTACTCTTGTTGTAATAATTGACTTATCTGTTGCTATGTTATTTATGATTGTTTGTACACAAACCCCTGAACTGTAAAGCGCTGCGGAATATGTTGGTGCTATATAAATAAAGATTATTATTCACCGCAAGGAACCAACCAGGCCGCTACCTCCCAGAGCTATCCTGGTGTAGTTGGCTGCTGATCCATAGGGCTCATAGACACTGGTGCGAAGCACCAAGGGCACAGGAAAGAAGCGTAGTCTGGACACAGTCCAATAGTCAGGGCAGGCTGAGTACTTGCACGTTCCAAATAGCAGTTCCACGGTGAGGGCAGGCAGCAAGGAGCGGAATTCGAAAACAAACAAGGTTCAGTACACAGATATCCAGACAAGATCACCGTCACAGTTTGCTAGCAAGGAATAACCTCAAAGCTCAGACGAGGAGGTGGAACCACAGCACAGATAAATAGGGAGACTGATCAGCAACTTAACCCTAGTTAAGTGAAATCTACACTTTCACATAACATGGGCCTTTTAGGCCCATATGAAAAGCATATGGAGGAACTCAAATAAATAACTTTTACAAGTTTACATGATCACTAGGATGTGTACCAGCGCTGCCTTCTCTTCATTGATTACTTGCTTGCCATAACACGGGTAGCGGTGAGTAGGTGTAATTACACCTAACTGCCCCATTCATTTCAATGGGAAGGATCGCTCCCATAGACTTGTATGGGAACGAGCCTTCCCATTGAAATGAATGGGCGGTTAGGTGTAATTACACCTACTCACCACTACCCATGTTATGGCGAGCAGGTAAACAATGAAGAGGAGGCAGCGCTGATACGGAGGATAGGTCATCAATAAATTTAACTTGGAGAACTCCTTTAAGCAGTAGATATACATCATTATTGCATCAATACACAAGGTGTAGCAGAAATTAGAGATGAGCTAAGCGATTTGTCGATTCGTTGATTCGTATCGAATCTTGGAAATTTTCAACTGCGAAGCGAATCCGAATATTAGGTGATTTGCTTCGTATTATTCGTAAAAGTGCGCAAAATTTTACATGCTAACTATACGTACGATACGTATAAACCGTACAAAACGTACGCATTATGCGTGAGCGGGACAATGACGATACGCCCACGCAAGAGCCAGAAAGTGAAGATACGCCCCCCTCAGAACTGGAAAAAACCAGCCCAGCTGGGAACTAACTATTTGCACGTATAGGGAGTGAAGACTCCTCCCTCAGTACTCCACCCTCCTCTGAGTCACTCAGTCTG
This sequence comes from Rhinella marina, assembly GCA_900303285.1. Taxonomy (NCBI): domain Eukaryota; kingdom Metazoa; phylum Chordata; class Amphibia; order Anura; family Bufonidae; genus Rhinella; species Rhinella marina. Next base: position 21,471 of record ONZH01008669.1, read on the forward strand.
AACCAGTTTAGACCAGTGCTGACTGCTGACCTGAGAGCAAGTATTTTAAACAGCAAGCATGGCTCAAAAAAAGCTGCGTGACCTGCGCCCCAACTGGAACGAAATGTACTTTGGGGACGAGTTACCAGAACCACCGCCCACTGCAGACATCAGGATGTCACAGGTTCAACTCTGCGAGAGAAACACAGCCTGGGTCATCAACTGCTGCTGCGACTAGTGAGTTGGCTGGAGCATCTGCAGTTTTTTGTGCGGCTGGAGTGTCCACTCTGTCTCATTCAGCGGAGGTGGCTGGAGCATTCACTTCGCCACCCAAGAGGAGATACACCCCTTCCATACACCAGAACCCCATTGTTCCGGCATCTATGACAGCCCATGAGGATGATGAGGATGGGAAGGAGTATTTCGTGGGCCGCCGGTCAGTGAAACGGCCGTACCTGCCACAACATCGGCATAGCCTGTACGTGGGGGATCAGGTGGAGTACACCCCAATGGCGTCCCTGAAAGGCCCATTTGCAACCGGGGATACCCTCCTTTCGCAGCCTCTGATGCCTACAAGGGAACCAGAATTGTGGCTGGATGAACCACCAGATCCAGGACGCTTGCGCTGCCTGCAGGAGTTCCCAGATGGCATCCTCCGGTTCAGGGAAAAGCCACAGCCTCAGCCGGAGGCTCTGATTCCAGGACTGCCAGCACACCACCACCACAGTCTTTACAGGTGGGTCAGTTGACTATGTCTTCATTCACCTTCCAATCTACGGTGATCCACCAGTACCAGCTGCCGTGGAAGGTGAAGCCAGCAGCAGCCGGGGAAGCTGGATCTTCTTCTCTGGATGCAACCTTTCTGGAACCGCTGCCGGAAGTTCTTACCCCAGCTGTCCCAGCAGGAGGATCTGGAAAAGCTCAAGTGGCTGCAGCACTCGCCAGCGTGACCACCACCTGGACCTGGTCAAGTCCGAATTCCGGAACAAGAGGGCACTGGCGTTCCACCACCGCAGATAGCATTGCCTACAGGAGGCAGGAGCGTCCTCTTATGACCTTCAGCAGCAGCTTGAGCAAGGAGGATTTCAGGTCCCTCATCTGAGGAACCCAACGTCAAGGACTGCAGAAGGACCTATGGGAATAACACCATGGACTGCACCTGACGGGTGAGAGCTAGTTGGTACTTTGTATCTTTGTTTGTTTGCTTGTATTGCCCCCGTTTGACTCTCACCCAGATGGACATGGCTGTCAGGACTCCTCCCATTCTGCAGAAAATTCCCTGTTGGGCCGAAGTGCGCCTATTTTCCTCCCCCCCCCCTCTCAAGTTATTTGGGAGCCCCTTTTGCAAAAAGGGTTCTCTGTTTGCTGCTATTCTCTATTATCCATGTGGATTAAACATTACCTGTTTGGATTACAATTTTACCTCAAGTGGATTACAATTGAATTTTGGAATATGTGTTCCAGACAGACTGTTTTATCATTGCCAAGCCAAGTAGGAGCCATAAGGAGAGACTCAAACGTATATCTGAGCCTTTTATGCTTGCAAATGTGAAATGATTGCACTGAAATGTTTCCATAATTTGCTGTATTTTAGCTACACTGTTTTTAATGGTTCAGTACTTTAGCCCATTGTGTGTATTCTTTTTCTGGTACTGCAATGTGTCTTATTAATGCACTTATTGTACGGTGTTTTTAGTAAATTATTAACTTATTGAAAGCTAGCAGCAGTGAGCACCTTATTTTTCTATTTCATATAGTCTTCCTCTAAAGACTGTAGGCCGCGGCCTAGCCTCGTGCGTATGACGCATTCGCACATCAATTGTAAGTTAAGGATTCGTCCGCACTTTTGTACGCTAATGCTTACATATTGTGTACTTTTAACCACGCTGACAATATGTACGTAATTTACCCAGGAATGTTCACAAAACAACAACTTTTTTTTACGTAGATTCGACAAATAAGTTCATGCGAATACGAATCTTGTCAGATTTTCGCCGAATATTCGGCAAATAAAATGTTTAATGATTTGCTCATCTCTAACAGAAATCTAACTGTATTAACGTGAAATACATTTTTTTGGGGGGTATTACTGTGAAATTGCAGAAATTACCGTGAAATTGAGTATCAAGGCTCATTCAACCATTTCTGTTTATTCAGTTTCCACATTGTTGCAATTTAATTTTTTGGGACCAGTATATTGGTGATTAGTACAGCAGTAGATGGGCTAGGGTAACAATTTACCTGTGAGTGGTAATTTATTTAGTATTTAATTAAACCAACATATAGGTTTAAGAAACTTACCTGTCCTGGCTCCAGTTGTACGATCCTCAGCCTCAGCGCCACCGTGCTGGGAGAGACGTGCTGCTGGGCTACATCCCTTGGTGATGTGACAGTATCCTTAGCAACAGGATGCTGCTTCTCCCAGCAGTGGGTGTGTGCTGCAGAAGTGTAGCTAGGCTTTCCTGCAACCGGGGCAAGGATTTAGATTTGTGCTCCCCCCCCCCCCCCCACTGCAACTCAAATTTACTTAAAGAATGTGAAATTGAACGGTGCGTGCAGCAGATATTCTGTACACTAAGCCACTCCTCTAACTCTGCCCAATGCATAACTGTACTCACCCAGTCTAACCTAATAAAATTGGTCATAGAGTACACGGTGGTACCAATTCATCTTGCAATAAACAAAAGACTCAAATGTTCCTACCTCATCAAGGGTGTCGCTGGCGCGTTAGTGTGATGTCCTTGATCTGGAACAAGTTCCCTGTGGTGATAAAGCAAAAAGAATAAACTCATAAGGAAGGGATGGTAACTGTACCTGGTAAATACCTACAAGGGGGGCAGTGTGCTGGTCCTGTAAGACCGAGCCATCCCAATATATGACAGGGTAATCTAAAGCTTTTCCCCTTAGTACTACCACACGGTACTAATGCCCACATTGTTCCCCCTCACTGTAATTACAGTAATTATGTCCACATTGTGCCTCCTTTACAGCATAAATGCCCACAATGTGCCCCCTTGCAGTAGTTATAGCCACATTGTGACCCCTTCACAATAGTTATGTCCTCCTTGTGGCTGTGGATGTCTCACTTCTCTTATTAGTCACAGCAGGATGACGTAGAGGTGACTTCAGAGCCTGACACCATGCTGTGGAGCCAGGGGTCACAGTGTTCCTCCTGCTACTCCTCCTTGCAGCCCCAAAGAAGGCATTCAGTGGAGATCTCTCAATCTTTACTGCCCATTCCTTTTTCCTAAGAAGTGGAAAGGAAACCCCACCGCGCTCTTCAGCAGATAGTCAAGAGAGTCCCCCTGTTGATGACTTGTGTGAGAGCCCTCACCATTTTGGCTGCCCTGAGTAGGAGGTTGTGCAGGAGACTGGTGACCCCATGCATACCTGTGTTGATAGTGGTGGTAATAGTGGCACCTGTAGCCATGGGATTGGTAGTGGGGGCAGCAACAGTGGCAGTTGGGCCACATCAGGGGAGGGGGGCCCAGGAGCCCATCATAATATCTCACAGTCTAATAAAATCGGCAGGGAGGGTGAGGACAGGACCTGGGAGTCGGATTGGGGTGCTGAGGAGGAGGCGGCAAAATCAATAGACAAGGGCGGTGGCAGCAGCAATAAAGAGCAGAGGCCAGGTACCTCCCAAAGAACAGTCAGGGCCATGTTTGGTTCGGAACCTGGTGAAGTCACTAATGCTGTGGGTGGGTTAGGGCCACTCTTTGCTATTCTCGTTGTGCGGCAAGCTGTTCTCCACAGTGGACTCCTGAAGCAGCTGTTACAGCATGGACAGTACGTCTGTCACAAGTAGGCTTGCGTCTGGAATCAGACGTTCTGCGCGGCTTTCTAAGTGACATATTTGACAGGCTATTCCCTTTGTTTGGGTGCTGTTCTCCACACCCCTTCCCCTCAGCTGTTGCCGCTTGGCAATTAGCTGTCTCCTATTTACCCCTTCCTCTCCCGTTATCCCTTGCGGTTTATATCTTCTGCTTACCTGGTTGAGAGTGGTGTGGATCTCGGCTGAGATCCAGTTGCTGAGTTATCTGCTTAAGTTAAGTTTCTTCCGTTCCTTTTGTTGTTTTCCTTTGGAGTCTCCTGTTCCTCCTTACGCTTGGAGGAACGGGTTTACTCTCTTGTGTCACTAGTCTGCAGGGTTTTCTAGGGTGCATTTAGATTAGGTTCCTGTGTATGAACTTTCCTACAACCCAGGCTTGTTCATACTGGTAGTCAGCCAGGGCCTAGTCTCAGGGTCCCCTGCAGGAGGTGACCGGTTCCCTGGTTTTGTCTGTTCCCATCCCTCATACGCTCGGTGTGGCTTTTCCCCCCCACACCAGAGCGTGACAACGTCTTTCACAACCCACAGGGTCATTGTTTTTTTGTGGCAGTGTAGCAACTGCACCCCAGCAACATGGCTACATCCTTTTGACTCCCTCCTCTCCCACAATGCCTCTTCCACCTCCATGGACACAGTCCAGTTCTCAACAGCAACAGGGCATAGTGGCTCACAGTATCCCTCCTTCCTATCACATGTGTCAAGTGTTGTCATGTCGTGTTGGAGCTGAACGGCCTGGGAGAGAGTAGCCACATTGGTGGGCAGTTGCTCGAGTACATCAAGCAGCAAACATCCCGCTGGATGTCACCTCACCGATGCCAACTGGACAAGCTGGTCAGTGACAATGGGCACAATATCCTGACTGCCCTGAACCTGCTCCCTGCATGGCCTTTAAAAAAATGCACTGGCTTGCACAAGGTGCTGGAAATGTCTAGGAGACTGTCCCTCTTTTCAGCCATTCTCACATGATGAAGAACGCCCTCCTGTACTTGCACCATCAGAATGCACCTACAACGCTTAAAGGGAGTCTGTCACCTCCTAGGCCCCTATAAAGTACATAAACATGTCCATAGCACATGTTGTAACAACAGTAATGTTACCTTTGGTGCATTCCTCGGTGTTTTAGAAGTATATGTTTGAAATATATGCAAATGAATCGCCACAAGTGCCCGGAGGCGGCGTTTAGTGCCTTGGAGCCCAGGCTCCAGTCCTTTTTTACATAAAATCTCCATACCTGCTACTGCCTCCGCCCGCCCTGCACCTCATTCGGGTCCTCCTTCTTAGCAGGCAAGATCCCGCGTCTCTTGCCGGGACGGGGCATGTGCACTGCGATGCCCATTTTGGGCACGGCATCACCAGACTCAGTGCGCATGCGCCGGTCCAACGGCGCGAAATCCGAACCAAAATGGGCATCGCAGTGTGCATGCCCCGTCCCGGCGAGAGACTGCGCAGGTGCGGGATCTTGCCTGCTAAGAAGGAGGCAGTAGCGGGGGCAGAGATTTTATGTAAAAAAGGACTGGAGCCCGGGCTCCAAGGCACTAAACGCCCCCTCTGGGCACTTGCGGCGATTCATTTGCATATATTTCAAACTCCGTTTTTGGGACTTCTAAAACACCGAGGAATGCACCAAAGGTAACATTACTGTTGTTACAACATGTGCTATGGTCATATTTATGTACTTTATAGGGGCCTAGGAGGTGACAGACTCCCTTTAATCTACAATGTCGCGACTCACTGGAATTCAACATTGCATATACTCGAGCATCTGTATGAGCAGCAGAAAGACGTGAACAATTTTGTTATGCACCAGACCGTCTCAGCAGGGAGCACGTGCTGTCTCCAGGTTGGGCAGGGGAAGCTTATGCCGTTCATGTTGCAGTTGTCCCTCATGCCCCTCATATCTCTTTTTGAAGAAACACTGACGTTCATGCAATAGGTGGCCCTTTAGCTTTTGGGACCAACAATGAAAAACTTTCATGAAGGAGGATGAGGTGCTGTCACTTGAGGAGGAGGAAGAGGAGTCAGAGTTGGAGGAGAAAGAAGATGATGAGGATGATGGTGACTCCAGCCACGATACCCAGTCGTCCTAGTGGTGTTAATTGCAGTTAATCATCTACTACTACTATTGCTACTACTACCCATAGAGAGCCTTGTATGTTCCATGCTGTACTGCTCCTGCTACATGCCACTATACCCATACACTTACCTCCCAACCGTCCCGGATCCAGAGGGACAGTCCCGGATTACAGAGGCTGTCCCGGTACGCAGGAGGTATGTCCAGCTTTCTGGCAGCTGTGTCTGCCTCCATAGGAAGCAGAGACAGCACCTGTGTATTATGATGAAGAAGAGAGCCGGCATCGGATCTCTTTTTCATCATCCCTCCTCCCCGCCAGCTCTCTGCACCTCGCGTCTGTCTTTGCTCCGCCCCCTCCACAGACTAGAGCAGCTGATGTCCTGCTGCTGTTAGGAAGAAGGTAAGTATATGGTGTTTATTTTTTTTACTTTCTGTGAGGGGCACAATGTGGGCATATTACTGGGGGCACAATGTGGGCATTTAAGTGGGGGGTACAATGTGGGCATATAACCTAGGGGTCACAATGTGGGCATATAACCTGGGGGCCACAATGTGGGCATATTACTGGGGGCCACAATGTGGGCATATTACTGGGGGCAAAATGTGGGCATATTACTGGGAGGCACAATGTGGCCATATTACTGGGGCACAATGTGGGCATATTACTAGGGGCCACAATGTGGCCATATTACTGGGGGGAACAATGTGGGCATATTACTGGGGGCACAATTCTGTTAAGGAGGCACAATGTGGATGTGGAATAACTACTATGTGGGGGCATTAAGGGGACTGGGTTGGATTAGGTGTATAGTTTCGGGCAGAGTTAGAGGCGTGGCCAAGTGTGGAAAAAATTTGCCGCAGCACGCTATAATCTTTCCCCCTTTATTCATTTGCAAAGTTGGGAGGTATGCATACAGTACCCTTTCCACATCTACACTGCACTGCTGCTGCTCCCAATTTTTTTAGGCTTGTTCACAAAGAGCCACTTTTTCTTCTGACAATCAACACTTGTGTGTGTTGTTTGGGCAGGCATTCCAATCTTGTCAAGGTATAATTTTTGGATGCTTGGTCCTCCAAGCCATTTATTTTTTTTCTTTAAGCCATAACAACATGTGTTTAAATATCATTTGCCCCTGATAAGGGAAAATTTTGGAAGCTTTGGAATATGAAAAAGCATGAGATATGTACCGGCGCGGTGTGCTTTTAAACATGCTGTATGTTAACAACATCAAATGTGCGTTTACCCATAGCTATGTATGTCAGAATCAGACATTTACTATTGCTGTCACTGCATTTCAGAGCTTTGAGAGTGGGGAGGGTTAAAAAGTCATAAAAATATAAATAAAAAGAGATAACAAGTTTTCCTAAAACAATTATGAGTCCTAGGATGCTAGAGGGGGTTATCTACCAACTTTCGGGACGTTTCAAAAATACGTTGAACCAGACCCGAAAAGAATCTTGAGCGGTTCCGTCATGTTAGGGATTTTTGTAGCAAATTTGATTAATTTAAAATCGACCTCCTCATCTGTAGTCCATATTATAGTGTGTCCCTCCCTCAATATTTTTCTCTAAGAGACATGCCATAATAAATGAGACGAATATCTTTGATTCTTAGAATAGAACAGAACAGTTGGAATTAGTAGTATAATGTAGAAATCTGTTCGAAATGGATGATAATCTGGAAGGCAGAAAGCAAGCATTTTGTTTCAAAGAGGACCTGTCATCCTGCATTCTGTCAAATAAGTGCAGCTGTGTGCTTACCTAAATAGTCACTTCTGCAAGAAATCCTGTGTTATTTTTTTTTCTAACAGCAACCACGATTGTTAAGATATCAGTGCTGTTTTTATGCACCCAATATGATTGGACACCCTCAGAGGAATAAGGTTGAATGGCCTCTGTTAATGGATCTCTTGTGAGTGCCCCCTGACGATCCAGGAGCTAATCTGAATATCAGGCTCTGAAAATAACAGCAATGATATCTTGGCAATGGCAGGGGCTATCAGGAAAAAGAAATGTAGGGTTCAATGGATTAGCAACTTTTCAAGTATATACACAGCTGCACACCTGTGACATGATGACAGGTCCTCTTGAATTGTACGGCCATCAGAACAGGAATACTATGCCAGAACACCCCCCCCCCCCCCCCGGCAGTGTGAACCAGGCCTTACTATATTAATGGATTCTTATATAAGTGGTAGTAGGAAGATAAAAGCGATTAAAACTCATTACTCCTTCTCTGCATGATATTGTATTCAATTTTAAATCAATGTTTTTAAGGATAACCATCATCATGACCTACATAAGACAATCACCCCCCCCCCCAAAAAAAAAAAGAACTATGGTTCTCAGAATATGGAGACACTAAAACATGATTTTTTTTGTTTCAAAATGATTTTATTGTGTAAAACTTAAAAACTTTTTTTTACTTTATTTCTGTCCCACTCTGGGACTTCAACTTTTGGGTGTCTGATCCCCTCTGCAATGCACTACATATGTATTGTAATGCATTGCCTGTTAGTGTATTACACTGTGTAATACATTAACAGTTGCTTAGGAGACCCAGGCAAGGGCTGGTTCTGTTAGACTTCCATAGAAGCAGGTCCAGATGCCTTCTCACCCATCGAGTCAGCGCTGACCACGGCGTAGAAAGGGTTAATACAGAAGAAGCCAGGCTATCAGTTACTGCTGAGCCCATGCACTTGGCCCCCACCGTTCCCGCCCAATCAGCATGACATAATAGTATGTCAAACTGCAGGAAGTCACCTCCCACTATGACGTACTATTACATCATTGGTCGGGAATGAGTTAAACATTTTTCCATTGTCTAATTGTACTGTACAGTAGAGATGAGAAAAGTTTTGAGAAATGTGATTTGCACGATTCCAGTGGCGTACCTCGCGTAGAGGCAGACCACGCAGCTGCTATGGGACCCTTGGGGAAAGGGGGCCCACAGTGTAGGATAAGCCCCGCCCCCTAATTACCTTCAATACTGGCTCCTGTGCAGCTTCAGTCAGGAATTCCTATAGTCAGTGGAGAAAGCTAAAGGACCTTTGAAGATGTAATCACAGGTCCTGTAAGGGAACTGCCCAAAGTATAGTGTAGTTACCAGGTTAAAACAGTGCATCTGCCAAGACCTGTGATTATATCATCTTCAGCATCACAAGTCCTGCAGGATCTAGCAAAGCAACTGCACCAAGAATGGTGTAGTTCAGGGTAGGAAGGTACATCTGCCAGGACCTGTGATGACATCATGACAACCCCTTCAACCTCTAACAGCAAAGATTAGAAGTGCACAATGAGCTCTACATTGATCCATAGAGACTGTAATGGAGTGGTAAGAAGAGGTAGGGTGACCAGACGTCCTCTTTTTCCCAGACTTGTCCTACTTTGAGACCTAAAAAAATGTCCGGGGGGAATTTTAAAATCGTCCGGGATTTTGTTCGACTGCCTCAAACTGTTTGAGTCAAACACAATACATGTATATTATATACATGATGTATTATGTTTGACTCAAACAGTTTGAGGCAGTTGAACAAAATCATTTTAACTGTTAAAATGGCCTTTAGGGTTAAAAATAATTTAAAAAAACTCACCTTTTCCACTTGTTCGCGCGGCTGGTGTCTTTTTTCTTCTTTCCCCTTGCAGGACCTGCAAAAAGACCTTCGGTGACATCACCAAAGGTCCTTTTGCAGTTCCTGCAAGAGGAAAAAAGAAAGAAGAAACCGGCTGCGCGAACAAGTGGAAAAGGTGAGTTTTTTTTAATTATTTTTAACCCCTAAAGGCCATTTTAACTATTATTTTCTGTTATAACCATGTTATAACGGAAATAATAAAGGGAAGTTCGGGTCCCCATTCCCTGGGGTATAGTGTAATGCCCCACCCCCCAAAAAAAAAGGTGTCCTCCTTTTCAGAAACCCAAATCTGGTCACCCTAAGAAGAGGTCCTCCGCTTTTCTCTTTGTTTGCACCCTCCCATGCCCTGTTATTACTGACTGCTCATTCACATAAAATGCTGCAGACAGTTCCAATGACCACTACCTCATGTACCTCATGACCATAATGTATAACTGATCGCTTTTTTTCTGTACACACTGCAACTATTATACCACCCTTTTCTCAGATTAGTACAGTATAAATAAATATATAAATATATATATATATATATATACACACACACACACATATACATAGACTGCATATATTACACATACTTACTGTATATGCAGTATGTACAGATATATAGTATATACAGCAATGTACCGAATATAAATCACACCTGTTGTATATACTATATATCTACTATAACCACTGCATTTATTATATGTGTGTATATATACAGTGAAGGAAATAAGTTTTTGGTCCTCCACTGACTTTTAAAGTTTTAACACTAAAAAATAAATGAAACGTCTCATAATTTTATGCCAGCTTTATTTTAACAGTGCCACATAGAATATCAAAAGAAAAACTGAGAAAATTACATGAAATGAGAAATAAAAAATGATTTTCATTTCTTTGAGGGAAATAAGTATTTGATCCCCTAGGAAAACATCATTTAATACTTGGTGGCAAAACCCTTGTTGGCAAGCACAGCAGTCAGACGTTTCTTATAGTTTTTTATAAGGTTTGCACACACTTCAGGAGTAATTTTGGCCCACTCCTCTTTGCAAATCATCTCCATATCCTTAAGGTTTTTAGGCATGCATTTCAGATTTAGATTTTCGATGGGATTGAGGTCAGGAGACTGGCTAGGCCATTCCATGACCTTGATATGCTTCTTATGGAGCCACTCCTTTGTTTCCTTGGCTGTATGTTTTGGGTCGTTGTCATGCTGAAAGACCCATCCATGACCCATTTTCAGTGCCCTGGCGGAGGCAAAGAGGTTGTCACCCAGGATTTTGCGATACATGGCCCTGTTCATCTTCCCGTCAATGCGGTGAAGTTGGACTGTGCCCTTAGAAGAAAAACACCCCCAAAACATAATACTTCCACTACCATGCTTGACGGTGGGGATGGTATTCTTAGGGTCATATTCTGTATTTTTCTTCCTCCAAACACGTCGAGTTGAGTTGAGGCCAGAGAGCTCAATTTTGGTCTCATCTGACCACAGCACCTTCTCCCAGTCTCTGTCGGAGTCATTAATATGTTCATTGGCAAACTTGAGGCGGGCCTGGACGTGAGCCTTCTTGAGCAGAGGAACCTTGCGTGCACTGCAGGATTTTAAACCATTACGTCTCAGTGTATTACCAATGGTTTTTTTGGAGACTGTGGTCCCAGCTGTCTTGTTGAGATCATTACTCAGGTCCTCCCGTGTAGTTCTTGGCTGATTTTTAGCCTTTCTCATGATCAATGAGACTCCACGAGGTGATATCTTGCATGAAGCTCCAGGCCTGGGTCGATTGACAGTAATGTTGTACTTCTTCCACTTCTGAATAATTGCACCAACAGTTGTCACCTTCTTATCCAGCTTCTTACTTATGGTTTTGTAGCCCATTCCAGCCTTGTGTAGGTCAACAATTTTGTCCCTGACATCTTTAGACAGCTCTTTAGTCTTGGCCATGGTGGAGATGTTGGAGTGTCACTGAGAATGTTGGCAGGTGGCCTTTTATATAGGTGACAATTTGGGACAGGTGTCTCTCATCCAAGTAACTTCACTGTGATTAGGGTGTGTCAGTGGTCTGTGGGAGCCAACATTAGTCATGGTTTTACTAGGGGATCAAATACTTATTTCCCTCAAAGAAATGCAATTTATTTTTTTATTTCTCATTTCAAGTAATTTTCTCCGTTTTTCTTTTGATATTCTATGTGGCACTGTTAAAATAAAGCTGGCATAAAATTATGAGACGTTTAATTTATTTTTTAGTATTAAAACTTTTAAAGTCAGTGGGGATCAAATACTTATTTCCTCCACTGTATATATATATATATATATATATATATATATATATATATATACTGTATATATATATATATATATATATATATATATTAGAGATGAGCGAATCATTCAAAATATTATTCGCCGAACATTCGCCAAACTTTTCCGAAGATTCGTATATTCGACGAACAGATTCGTTGTATTTGCGTACAAAATATACGTTATTAGGTGCTATTAGCGAATATTCGCACGCTAATAACGAACGTTCATTTAATAAATGTATGCAACTTCTTAGAAGACGTACGCATGAGCATACAAATAGCGTACGAATCCTCAGCGTACTATTGTCTACGCGATTACGTAATACGCAGGCACGCACGACGAGAGGTCGCGACGTGCACTCCTCAGAGGCAGAGCGAATATTCGAAAATGGCATCTAGGCGATCCTCATCATTTAGCTCTGAAGAGCTGAAATTCCTGATCCGGCTGATGGACAGAGAGGATTACGATGGCACACACCGCCATCCAAACCAGCATAAGAAGGTGGTGATCCAGCAGGTGATCCAAGGCCTGCGCCATCATTTCCACACCGTGCGGACCCCGGGCCAGATATAGCAGAAATGTTCCGATCTGAAATTCGAATGCCCAGAGCGGCTTAATGAGATCCGCACAGAGATACGGCAGGGTGAGTAACAAAATATTTGATAAGTAAACACATGTAGAAAAATTAGTGTACTGTATTGTATATATACCAGCAGTGAGTGCCAATAATGAAAAAAGTATAGAAGGACAACGTGGGCATGCGTAGTGCGCTGCAGTAATTTTGTTTCATGCTAGGCAACGCCTCTAACTGTCAACCCAAACAACTTAAGGGAAGGTATTCTAGTCATTATTGTTAATGGTGCTGGCCGTTCTCCCGTTTGCGTCAGGCAAATGCGCTAGTTCGAAAGAAAGTACCCTTATATGCCCCTTCATAGTTAGCGCTTCCTCCTCCTACACACAGACTCAAAGACATGCCCATGCTGCAGCTACTGTCAGTGGGCGATATCCAAAGTATTCCTACCACACCGTGTTAACGATATAAAGAAAGTTATTGCGACGATAACGTTATCTATTGCCATAAATACCTTTTTAGATGAAAAAAATATGATATGGCCCCCTCTCATACCCATAATATCTTAATAGTAGAATGTGTTAGTATTAAAAAGAGTCATCATCTAACAATTGTGTACATTTTTATGTTGCAGAGCACCGTCAACGACGGCGTCGCCACCATCGAGGCAGGGCGGCCCTGAAGTACTGTAGCCTCTAGTAAGTG
>ONZH01008670.1:0-10377 GCA_900303285.1 Rhinella marina
GACCATGTCTACATGCCTAAATGCACTGAGTTGCCGCCATGTGATTGGCTGATTAGAAATTAAGTGTTAACGAGCAGTCTGACAGGTGTACCTAATAAAGTGGCCAGTGAGTGTATTACACAATGAAAATTAAAAGACTAGCTTGCACACACGTGGGTTACATTGCCCATGTCAACATTAATTCTGAATATGATATTACAGAGCCATTGGGGGCTGTAGTAATTTGGATGGTGTATATAACAATTTGTTTCGGGGGAAAAAAACATAATGTGTGAACAGTGTGCTTAGTTAAACCTAACCCATAAAAATCAGAAAGAAACTCATGGGTGAACTGCGCTGTCACAATAATACATATGATGAAGGACATATATAAGCTTCAATATGAGGACATATATGTGGTGAAGAACTTTATTGAGAGGACATGGCCTCCATGGCCTCACTGACAGCGCAGAAAAGGCACATAAGCATGATAACATACATTAATGGTGGTATATGAGTTCTTTGTGTAGATTCAATCCATGTGGGTGCCTGGACTCAAGGTGGAATATCCAATATGCCTCTTTATTCAATAATTTGTTTTTTATTTCTACTCCTCTTTTTGGTGAGTAGATTCTTTCAATGACATGAGCGTTAAATGACCTAGAAGAGTAATTATAGACACTAATAAAATGTCTTGGGAGGGAGATATATCTGCCATATCAGTTTTCCTACAGTAGATTACCTCAATAATAATCCTTTAAATCTAAAAATCACCTATCACTAGTATTTTGTGATGGACTGTGGTATTTGGCTCTGTTGCGGTGGTTTAATGTGCCACAATATGGTATTACTGGCCCTGCCTACTTGTGTTGGCCCTGCCTTCTATCAATTTGGACCACACTACAAAAAAGGAGCACTTTTAGCATTTTTTCCAGGGCCACTTTAAGTTCCCAGTCTGCCCCTGTTCAGGACCGTACCAGACATTATGGTGTCCAGGTACCAAACCGGAACACAGATTATGGTACCAAATTCCTTTTCTAGGTTCGTTGTTCGTGGTTTAAATAAAGCTTGTTGAAAGTCTGCAGAGAAGCCAATCAATCTTAAACAAGCGTTTAAGCTGTGGGCACTTCAAAGCCATCACAGTCATGCCTAGTATTTTTTTTTTTTTTTTATTTAAAATTTTGATTTTTGTTTTAACAAATACAACTACAGACATAAGCACAGGGCAATGTATACGAAAAGACATAATACGTCCAATGAGAAGCTGAAGCACGCAGGCCCGGTCTAGAGAGAAAGGAATTTTGTAAGAAACTGTAATAAGAACAAAATCATGAGCACAAACTTACAGAGCCAGATGTCACAACACATACAACACAACACATAATGCGGCCTTTCCTATCTGAAATACCAAGGCTAAGTAATGCTCCTTCAGCTGTACAGGCATATGAGGTGCCACAGATCTCGTTACTTTTCTTGAAAATAGAGACCCACATCTCGTGCATCTTGTGACATGTCCACCAAATGTGAATGAAGGTACCTGGGTGTGAACAGCATCTCCAGTACCCATCAGACACTCCCGGGAATAATTTAGCTAGTTTATCCGGTGTTCTATACCACCGAGACAGAACTTTATATCCATTCTCCTGAATCTGGATGCATCTCGAAAGCTTATGAGGAGCTTCGAACATTTTAAGAGTCTCCGAAGTAGACAGCTCCCTGCCAAAGTCTCTCTCCCAGACTCCAACCATCGCTAGTTTAATTTGCTCAGAGGGGGTTTTCAATATCTTGTAAATCTGGGAAATAAGTTTTCTCGGGTATTCAGCCCCAGAAACCCATTTTTCAAACTCCGAAAGAGTACCCTTTGAAGGGATCCTTGGGATGATCGAGAAAAGAGCTCTCTTCAAACCTTTGAATATCAAAGTGGCGGAGGGATAGAGAGTCGGACCATAAGATCATCATCAGGAACTAATTCCCCCTTGTTATCTCTGAGATCACATAATTTCTCCGATAGCAATCTGGTGGCTAACGGGACACTATCTCTAAATTCTTTTGGAGTTAGAGCCACCACATAACGCACCTGCAGGAGGCCCGATGGGAACTGGAGATCCGTAGATGTTTGAGTGAACCAGTTCCAAACCTTCCAGGTTTGTTTCATAACAGGATTAAAGTCCTATTATGGGGCGGGGTTACTTGTTAAGAGTAGGGCCCTAAGAGGGCTGTTAGATAGAGCATTTTCAATGATGACCCACTGTTTGTGGGACGGCTCCCTCAACCAATCAATCACTCTAGTTAAATGGCTTGCTCTCATATAAGCCTCAGGATCAGGGAGGCCAATTCCTCCATATCTTTTAGGCTTGGATAGGGTATGAAAAGATATCCTACTCCCCTTCCCCTGCCATATGAATCTACGAATAGCACCATTTAAGGAAAGGAAGTATGACCTCGGTATCATTATAGGGAGAACCTGCATCAGGTAAGACAATCTAGGCAGGATAAGTGCCATAACCAAGTTTTTCCTCCCAAACCAAGAGAGAGTGGGGTTATTCAATATCTCCATTTGGGATATAAGTGCCTGCAACAAAGGTTTGTAATTGAGCGCAAATAGATCATTTAAGTGCGGTGTCAGTCTAATACCCAAATAGGTGAGGCACTGAGTAGACCAATTAAAAGGGGAATCTAGCTGGAGAGCTGCTATAATAGTCGGGGAAATGCCAATGTGGAGTATTTGGGATTTGGAGGGATTAACCTTGAAGTTGGAAACCAAGCCAAATGAGAGCAACAGGTCAGAAATTATGGGCATTGCTTGGATAGGGTTAGTAATGATAAGTAATAAGTCGTCTGCAAATGCAGCCAATTTCATTTCGTGCCCCCTATCTTCAGACCACGGAAGCAAGTTTCCTGCCGCAGGGATTGCATAAGTGTCTCCATAACTAAGACAAAAATTAGGGGTGAAAGCGGGCATCCCTGTCTGGTCCCGTTATTAATTGGAAATGGAGTAGAAGCAGTATCATTAACCAGGACTGACGCTGAGGAGTGGGTATACATAGCAAATGTAGCATCAATGTAGGGCATTGGCAGTTTCAAAGAGAGCACCTTCCTAATAAACAACCAGTTAATTCTGTCAAAGGCCTTCTCGGCATCAGTGCCAAGAAGAACCAAAGGAAGACGTTTGTGCACTGCATAAAAAAGGGAGGCCAACACTTTAGTTGTGTTGTCCTTGCCCTCTCTTCCCCGCACAAACCCAACCTGATCGTGATGAACTAAGTGGGGTAACAAAGGCTGGAGTCGGGAGGCTAACACCTTTGCCATTAACTTAAGGTCAATGTTCAACAGGGAAATTGGCCTGTAATTAGAGCACACTGACAGATCTTTCCCTTCCTTATGAATGATGGTAATAGAGGCATGAGTCATCTCAAAGGAAAGGGCAACATTCCTGAGGGCAAGATTATAGACCGAGAGCATGTGAGGGGTCAGGATATCTTTAAAAGTAGAATAATATACAATGGGAAACCCATCAGGTCCCGGACATTTACCTTTAGGAGAGGTTTTTATGGCTCTATCTAGCTCTTCTAGTGAAAAGGGTTTAGCCAATTCATCTCTTTGACAAGGATATAGGGTTGGGAGCTGTAGTTTACTCAAGAAGTCATCCATCAACGCTCCCTTGTCCCGGGCAGATATATCAGAGGGTGAGGATTGTAAATTGTACAAAGACTTATAAAATGCTCTGAATTGGTCAGCTATTTTAGAGGAATCGTATATACGGAGACCTCCCTCAGCAGAAAGGAAGGGAACAAAGTTAGATTGCTTCCTCTTTTTAATTCTTCTCATCATAAATTTAGATGCCTTATTCCCATGCGCATAAAATGTGTGTTGTGAAGACAGAAAATATTTAGCTGAGGTAGCGTTAAGCATATTTTTGAGCTCTGTCCGGAGTTTGCTAAGGGTGTTTTGATGGGAGATAGCAAGGGATCGTTTATGGAGTAACTCGAGGTGGTGAATTTGGGATAGTAAATCCTCAAGTTTAGCTTTCGCTTCTTTTTTCCTGAAAGCCCCTAGACTAATGAAATGGCCTCTAATAAAAGGTTTGTGGGCATCCCACAGCACTTGTGGGGAAATCTCAGGGGAGTTATTTAAAGAAAAATATTCAGACAATAGAGTAGCTATGCGTGACCTGTTGCCCTCTCCAGCTATCAAAGTCTCGTTCAACCTCCACCTTGGCATCTTACCCCCTCTAGAAGCTGTAGAGATTGTAGCAAATACCGGAGCATGGTCCGAGAGGGTCATACTTCCCATCCTCATATTCTGGCAATTCCTCAGATGATCCTTGGAAACAAATATGTAGTCCAGTCTACTATAAGAGTTAGAAGCTGCAGAAAAGAAAGAGTAGTCAATCTCTTCCGGATGAAAACATCGCCATACATCTATCAGCCCTAGATCTTCCAATTTCAACTTAAGGAAACGTAGAGCCCTGTAAGAGATGGCCGAGCGTCCAGAGGAGGCATCCCGCAAAGGATCCATTACTAAGTTTAGGTCACCTCCCACCATAATCACACCATCTCCAAATGAATGGAGAACTTCTAAAGCAATTGTAATCCACTTTACTTGCTCTTGATTAGGGACGTAGAAGTTAGCAAAGGTATAGTGCTGAGCACCAATCAGTCCCTTAACAATGATGTAGCGGCCATCCTCATCATGAAGCTGATCAGTCAGAGTGAAAGGAAAGCCATGTTTAAAACCTATACTAACCCCCCTGGACGCTGGACCATCTGCGCCACAATGGAACCACGTAGGGAAATTAGAGAAAGAGAGATTTGGATACTTGTCCCTTTTGAAATGTGTTTCTTGCAACAGTACAATTGAACATTTTTCCTTTTTTAGCATCGAGAAAATCTGACATCTCTTGGCTGGGGATCTCAGGCTCTTCACATTATAAGAAACAATGTTTAGGTCCGCCATAATGGGTACGAAAGCCTAAGGGTTTCCCCCTGGATCGAGCCATAGCCCTCCCTTACAGTGTTATACAGAGTGTGACATTTGTTCGCTGAGATATAAAGTACAAAATAACAGAGAACATAAAAATAATAATAAAAGACAAATATGTCTAAAACAAGTAACCAATGAAGATCATCATCAGGCTGTCTTCCCCCCCGACCCCCAGCACAGAAAGGGAACTGAAGGAGGCCAAGGGCAAAACAGCACACCAAAAAGGGGGTAAAAAAGGACATATCATCCATTGAAACTACCCTAATCTTGCATCAACCATTTCTGTAAAGTGGTGGCAGAAAGATCTTGAAAAATCGTCACCTGCCCACCCTCAAAGGCAATATGAGGGTCTGCTTTCGCCGCACTTAAGATCTGTTCCTTGTCTTGAAAATTCAGAAACCTACATATAATATCTCTCGGGGGATCCGTCTCCTTCGGTCTAGGTCGGAGAGCACGGTGGGCCCGTTCAATGACCACTTCTGCACTCATTTCATTTCCCACCAAGGAGGTTAAAATATGCCGTACAATAGCAGGGACATCTTCTGGATGGTTAGACTCCGGAACCCCCCTAAAACGCAAATTGTTCCTTCTGCTGCGGTTTTCATGGTCTTCCAAGGCTGTGTTGACCGAGTTCAGGTGAAGTTGGTAAGCCGCAAGGCGCTGCGAGACTGCGTCACCATGCTCCACTATCACGGCCTGGGCCGTTTCCAGCGCTTCCACTCTATGCCCCATTTGCCTTATCTCCTGCATCAGGGCTGCAATCTCGTGTGTGAGCGGGCCGATGGCTTCTTCTAAGGCTTGTCGGATAAAACGCCTAGATATAGGTAAGCCTCGCTGTCCATGGGGTTGCTCCCCATCGCTCTCTGCCTCAGAGCCGCCTTCCACTGGGCATTCCTCCACATCGCCTGAACCCGGCGCCATCTTGGATTCTCTAGTGGCTTGCACTGCGGGTGCTTTTTTAAGAAATTTTGCCATACCACTCGCTGTGGAAGAGGGTTTAACAGCCGCCAGGTGTTCACCAGGCTTTGCTCCACCGACCATTTTCTCGCCAAGGTGCTAAAGTTAGCTTGAGATTAGGGCATTAAGTACACGGAGCTCAGGAAAAAGCCGCCATTCAGCTCTGGCGCTGGCTCCGCCCCCCAGTCATGCCTAGTATTGGCATGGCTGATATTGGCCGGCGCACCATATGAGCATGCAGTCATAAATGCCAGATGACATGTTGTGCCACTGTTCTGCTTTAACTAGTGCAGGGACAGGATGCTGCTGCAGGCAGGGAGAGTATTAGGCCTTTATTATTTTGAAAAAGTGGGCTGGTGACCTGTAGGCATTATTGATGGATGTCATACAGCTCATTTGCACCAGTGAGACAGGAATACCATACTTTATCGTGCTGTTCAGTCTAAGCATGATATTTTGGCATTTTTGTTCAGTGCAGTCCTACTCCTTTGTACCAGTGGCAGGGAAATTTAGTAGTTAATCAATCTGCTAATTGGGTCAGTGAGATCTACCTATTTTTTGTGCTGAAAAAACTGTACTTGCCACCGTCACAGGGAAATATAATAGTTAATCAAATTATTAATTGGGTCAGTGAAACCTACCTATTTTTGTAGTGAAAAAACTGTACTTGTCACCGTTACAGGGAAATATAATAGTTAATCAACCTGCTAATTGGGTCGGTGAGACCTACCTATTTTTTGTGGTGAAAAAAATGTTACTTACCGCCATCACAGGGAAATATAATAATCACTCTGTTAATTGGGGTGGCGAGACATACAAGTTTTTTGTGCAAAACACCTCTTTTGCATCCATGACACGGACATACAATTGTTCGTTTGTCAGCCAATTTTGTGGCTGACCGTGACAAAATGAGGAGGGCATCAACTAGGTGATGTGGCCATAGTCATGGTGCCACTGGTGTTGGTGGAGCTCCTGCTGCAAGGAGAGGATGTTGTCGATCTGTGCCAGCTACACACCCAAATGAAACACCTTTGTCTGGTGCACACAGGCAACGGGACGTTTTGCGGCGATTTTTGTGAGGCCAGAACTAGTAGAGGCGGTAGTAGATTGGGTGGCTCTGAGTGCCTCTAGTTCCTTCACATTGTCTTCCACTGCTGAAAGCGCAGAGTTGGCACTGGCGGCCCATGGGCATCCCTCTTCCACCTCAACAAGGTGGAACTCCACCTTGCACATGCGAGCAGCAGCAGGCGTTAGTGGAGTTTCACCTGCAGCACGGACAAGTGAGTTGCTCTGCGGAACAGCACCATTTCCCCACCAACGAGTGGGCCTCCATGCGGGACATGAGTGCCATGTTGCACTGCTTCGAGTACTCCACCAACATGGCCAGCGGTGATGAAGCTGTCATCAGCCTTACTAACCCATAGTGTTGAGCGAGCATGCTCGGCCGAACTTGCTGTTCGGCCAAGCATGCCTACACTTGGGTCCGCTGTCATAGATTTCTGTTTAGGTGCACGGACTGCCGGAGGTGGGGGGCAGACCTTTGTTACACAAGAACTCTAATGAATAAATTTGTAGAAATCGATCTGCTCACATACAGAGAAGCATCCTGTCTATTATCACACAACCTGATCCCAGCTGACAGCCCATCAATCATCTATGAATATATGACTACCCTTCTTCTGGGAAAAAAGGGAAAATGAGTGTAATCAAATATATCTATATATAACGTACAGGGGGGTCACACATCACTATGTATCACGTACAGGGGGTCACATATCACTATATATAATGTACAGGGGGTTACACATCACTATATATAATGTACAGGGAGGTCACACATCACTATTATAACGTACAGGGGGTCACACATCACTATATATAAAGTACAGGGAGTCACACATCACTATATATAATGTACAGGGGGTCACACATAACTATATATAACGTACAGGGAGTCACACATCACTATATATAATGTACAGGGGGTCACACATCACTATATATAACGTACACGGGGTCACACATCACTATATATAATGTACAGGGGGTTACACATCACTATATATATATATATATATATATATATATATATATAACGTACAGGGGGTCACACACCTGTATATACAATATAAAGGGGGTCACTGTACAGGGGTTCACGGATCTCTATATGCAGTGGTGGGCGTCACACATCATTGTATACAGTGTACAGGGGTTTAGAGATCTCTATATGCAGTGTTGGGGGGGTCACACATCATTATATACAGTGTATGGTGGGGGGGTCCAACTATTACTGTATACAGTTTACAGGGGGTCAGATATCACTATATACAGTATACAGTGGTGGGGGTCACATATCACTGTATGGGGGGACCAGTGACTGCTGCTGATATCACTGACCTCAGCCATACTGACAGCTCAGAAGGGATTAAATCTCCTGACCTGTTGGTATGGCTGGAATAAACATGTCTGTGATAAGATCACATCTCGCTTCCTCCTGCAATGTTTCTTTATTTCAGCTGTTAACAAGTGTCCCTGCTAAGCCCCTGCCAGCCCTGTACAGCCAGGAGTGCAGTCACAGCGGAAGGAAAGCACCTCTGATACAAGAGGGGTGCCTTTAGGACCCAGAGAGCAGCACACTCCTTTAGCCATGGACTAGGGCACTTGCAGGGATGGATGAGACAGGCAGCTGTGAAAGCAGGAGAAAGGGGGCGTGGCTTCCAATAGCAAGGAAACCAGGCAGATCTGCTAAAGAAGATGTATTAGTAAGTGTGATGTCTCCCTGCTTTCTTTATAGTTTTAATCAATGCTAACAGTAAAATATAAATTTTTGCAGATGACACTTAACTGTGTAAAGTAATTAACACAAGAGAACAGTACACTGCTACAGATGGATCTGGATAGACTGGAGGCTTGGACAGAGAAGTGGCAGATGAGGTTTAACACTGACATATGTAAGGTTATGCATATGGGAAGGAATAATACAAGTCACCAGTACATACTAAATGGTAAAACATTCAGTAACTCTGACATGGAAAAGGACCTAGGAATTTTTGTAAACAGCGAACTAAGCTGCAGAAACCAGTGTCAGACAGCTGCTGCCAAGGTCAATAAGATAATGAGTTGCATCAAAATAGGCATAGATGCCCGTGATGAGAACATAGTCCTGCCACTTTAACAATCACTAGTCATGCATCACATGGAGTACTGTGTACAGTTCTGGGCTCCTGTGAACAAGGCAGACATAGCAGAGCTGGAGAGGGTTCAGAGGAGGGCAACTAAAGTCATAACTGGAATGGATGGATAGGATTACAGTAACATAGTAACATAGTTTATAAGAAAAAGACATCTGTCCATTCCAGTCACGCTTGTTTTCCTACAAGTTGATCCAAAGGACTCCAATCAGGCAATCAGAATTACTCCCTGGATAAACGACCCATCTCTAGTAACTATAACCTGTAATATTATTACCCTCCAGAAATACATCCAGGCCTCTCTTGAACTTTTTTAGTGAACTTACCATCACCACCTCTTCAGGCAGAGAGTTCCATAGTCTGACTGCTCTTACCATAAAGAATCCTCTTCTATGTTTGTGTACAGACCTTCTTTCCTCCAGACGCAGAGGATGTCCCCTCGTCACAGTCACACTCCAGGGGATAAATAGATCATGGGAGAGATCCCTGTACTGACCTCTGATTAGAGATGAGCGAGCACTATAATGCTCGGGTGCTCGTTATTCGAGTCTAATTTTTCCCGATGCTCGGGTGCTCGTTTCGAATAACGAACCCCATTGAAGTCAATAGGAGACTCAAGCATTTTTTGCAGGGGACCAAGGCTCTGCCTAGGGAAGGCTGGGTGAAAACCTGGAAACCTCAGAAAATGATGGAAACACCATGGAAATGGATAGAAAACAGCAGGGGCAGCATGCATGGATGCCTCTGAGGCTGCCTAATCCCACTATTGCCTTAAATTCTCGGGCAACAGCCTGATGGTGACCCTCAAGGCAATTGTGCTCACCCAGACCATAAAAATTTATCGTGGCCCTGTATGGCTGTGACTACAGAGTGACCGAGATACACTGCGGGAGCAGGCGAAGCACATAAAAATTTATCGTGGCCCTGTATGGCTGTGACTACAGAGTGACCGAGTTACACTGCGGAAGCAGGTGAAGCACATTAAAATTTATCGTAGCCCTGTATGGCAGTGATTACAGAGTGACCGAGTTACACTGCGGGAGCAGGCGAAGCACATTAAAATTTATCATGGCCCTGTATGGCTGTGACTACAGAGTGACCGAGTTACACTGCAGGAGCAGGCGAAGCACATAAAAATTTATCATGGCCCTGCATGGCTGTGACTACAGAGTGACCGAGTTACACTGCGGGAGCAGGCGAAGCACATAAAAATTTTATCATGGCCCTGTATGGCTGTGACTACAGAGTGACCGAGTTACACTGCGGG
>ONZH01008671.1:0-59319 GCA_900303285.1 Rhinella marina
ATCGTGCATTTTTGGCGCCTATAAACTCAGCCAATCACAAGTCAGGAGACTCTGCGGTACACCCAGCATCACGTGGGGCCCTTACATGTCGATAGCAGGGGTTGGCTGGCCTGATCAGGTGACCCTGGAATATACTACTGACTGGCCACGGTGCTCGGCTCAGATGCTGTCTGGATGTCGTTAGGGATAGAGCTGCTGCGTTTCAGGGAGAGTGTTAGGGCCTGCATTTAGTTCTCTGTTAGGCAGGAATCACCCACAAAGAACCCAGCAGCCCTTCTAAGCGCTACAAGAATTTTTTTTTTTGTCTCCTAGCTTGGCTGGCTGGCTGGCACTAGTAGTGCAGCTATCGCCATATATAACCCCCTTTTTTTTTTAATGTTATATCTCAGTGATACAAATCCATTTCACACAGCAGTGTGGAACCATTCTGTCTGTCACAGTTCAGTACACTCACTCCCATCCGTATTTTCTGTCCAGGTGACACTTTCTGTATGTCACTTAATACAACCAAGTCTTTTGCTGTCACGTATATAGCTTGATCCCAAAAATCTCTGTGCGACATTTGTCTGGGTCGCAGTCAAAATAGCCACCGTCAGCAGGGTGTCAGTTAGCTCTACGATAGTTTCTGCACGTCACGTTTCAAAAAAACAAAACTACAAAAAAAAAATTTTTTTTTTAAATAGTTTTTTTTGTTGTTTTAGCTCAGTGATACAAATCCATTTCACATAGCTTTGTGGAACCATTCTGTGTGTCACAGTTCAGTACACTCACTCCAATCCGTATTTTCTGTCCAGGTGACACTTTCTGTACGTCACTTAATTCAACCAGACTGAACAAGTTTGTGGGTTTCAGTACAGCAGGCCCATTTATTTTTAATTTTTTATATAATACACTTATATACAGAAAATGTTGAACCCCAGGGCTAAGGGTCGAGGACGTGGGCGTGGGCATTCAATTACTGCAGGGGGCAGAGGCCGTGGTCCTGGGCAGGGTGAGACAGTACCTGCTGATGAGGGAGCAGGGGAACACCGCAGAGCTACACTCCCTAGCTTCATGTCTCAACTTACAGGGACATGTGGTAGAGGACTGTTGAAACCACAACAGTGCGAACAGCTGATGTCATGGATTGCGGACAATGCTTCAAGTAATTTGTCCACCAGTCAGTCTTCCACGCACTCCACCCACATTACCCAAGGGAGCGCTCCTCTGGCTCCTCCACCTCAACCTCCTTCCCCCCAGTCTGCCCCCTCCCAGGAAAATTTGGAATGCGATCCGGCATACTCTCAGGAACTGTTTTCTGGACCCTTCCCAGAGTCACAAACCACTTCTCAGGTTGCTGCTGACCTCGTTCCCGATGCCCAAGTTTTCCAACTGTCGCAGTCTGTGGGTGATGATGATGATGATGATGACAATGTTGAGTTAGTGGAAGAAGTTTGTAAAGAGATGTTGGACGATGAGGAGACACGGTTGTCAGACAGTGGTGAAGTTGTTGTCAGGGCAGGAAGTCCGAGGGGGGAGCAGACTGAGGAATCGGAGGATGACGAGGTGACTGACCCAAGCTGGGTTGATAAGCCGAGTGAAGACAGTGCTTCTGAGGCGGAGGCGAGTGCTGCACCAGAACAGGTTGGAAGAGGCAGTGGTGTGGCCAGAGGGAGAAGCAGGGCCAGAGCTGGTGCATCACCAGCAACTGTTTCACGTAGTGAAGCTCCCGTGGCGAGGCCTAGATGTTCGCAAGTCTGGAGGTTCTTTAAAGAAAGTGAGGATGACTGACGGACTGTGGTGTGCAACCTGTGCCACACCAGGATCAGCAGGGGTGCCACCACTACTAGCCTAACCACCACCAGCATGCGCAGGCATATGAGTGCTAAACACCCCACTCAATGGAACCAAGGCCGTTCACCTCCTGCGGGTCATACCACTGCTCCTTCCCCTGTGTCACTCGCTGCCTCTGCTAGTCAACCCCTGCCCAGGACTCCGGCACGAGCGCCTCCCGCCGGAAAACCACACCTTCGCCTCCACGATCCTCCACAGTGTCCACCAATGTGTCCCAGCGCAGCGTTCAGCTGTCTTTACAGCAGACGCTGGAGCGCAAGAGGAAATACAGTTCCACCCACCCACATGCCCAAGCCCTCAACGTCCACATCTCCAAATTGCTGAGCCTGGAGATGCTGCCCTATAGGCTGGTAGAGACCGAGGCCTTTTGCAATCTCATGGCGGTGGCTGCCCCTCGGTATTCGGTCCCCAGCCGCCACTATTTTTCCCGATGTGCCATACCAGCCCTACACCAGCATGTGTCAGAGAACATCCTCCGTGCCCTGACCAATGCTGTTTCTGAGAAGGTCCACCTAACCACGGACACGTGGACAAGTGCTGCCGGGCAGGGACACTACATCTCACTGACGGCACATTGAGTTAACTTGGTGGAGGCTGGGACCGAGACTGACCCTGGGGCCGCTCATGTACTGCCCACACCGAGGATTGCGGGGCCTACCTCGGTCACAGTCTCTCAGATGTACTATGCCTCCTCCTCCGACCCCTCCTCCTCCTCCACCTCCTCCTTCGAATTACCATCCGTGGGCACGGCGCCTTCAGTCGGTAGCTCTAGGCGCAGCAGCAGTGCCGTGGGTAAAGGCCAGCAGGCGGTGCTCAAACTGCTGAGCTTAGGTGACAAAAGGCACACCGCCCAAGAGCTGTTACAGGGCATCACGGCGCAGACCGATGTGTGGCTGGCACTGCTGAACCTCAAGCCAGGCATGATTGTGTGTGACAACGGGCGTAACCTGGTGGCGGCTCTGCAACTCGGCAGACTGACACATGTGCCATGCCTGGCCCACGTGTTCAATCTAATAGTTCAGCGGTTCCTCAAGACATACCCCAATCTGTCTGATTTGCTCACCAAGGTGCGCCGCATCTGTGCGCATTTCCGCAAGTCGACCACAGATGCTGCCACTCTCAGGGCAGCGCAGCGCCGCCTACAACTGTCCTCTCACCGGCTGTTGGCGATGGAATTCGACATTAAACATGTTATCCAGAGTTTACCAGCAGCGCAGAGCGATTGTACACTGCCAGATGTCAACTTCCACCAGAACTGGTAGTCAGGTCACTCAGATTCCTCAAGTCTACAATGAGGAGTGGACGTGGATGTTTGATATCTGCCAGGTGTTGAGCAACTTTGAGGAGTCAACACAGATGGTCAGCGGCGATGCCGCCATTATCAGCCTCACCATCCCGCTGCTTTGCCTGTTGAAAAACTCACTGCTCAGCATCAAGTCGGATGCTTTGCGCTTGTCACAAGAGACGGTGGAGGAAGATACGTCGCTTGATAGCCAGAGCACCCTCCGGTCTGTTTCTCAGCGCGTATCGGAGGAGGGGGATGAGGAGGAAGAGGAGGAGAATGTCGGTGAGACAGAAGAGGGTACCAGTGCTCAGTCCTTAACTCTTGAGCATGTATGGGCTGAAGAGGAGGACTTGGAGGAGGAGGAGGAAATGGAGAGTCAGGCCAGTGAGGAGAGGGAATTCTTGCGTGTTGGGACTCTGGCGCACATGGCAGACTTCATGTTAGGCTGCCTATCCCGTGACCCTCGCGTTAGAAGCATTTTTTCAAACATTTTTACTGGGTGTTCACTCTCCTGGACACACGGTACAAGCAGAACCTTTCCACTCTCATCCCTGCAGAGGAAAGGAGTATGACAGTGAATAGATATTAACAGGCCCTGGTGCACAAGCTGAAACAATCCTTCCCATCTGACGCCGCTAGCGGCAGAGGGCATGGTTCTGTGGGCCAAGTAGTGGGGGAGCACTAGCACTGGCAGGGGAACGCTCTCCAAGGCCTTTGCAAGTTTTGTCACCCCAGCAAGACACTATCACCTGTCCCCAGTCTAGGCAGAGTAGGGGGGAGCTGTACAGAAAGATGGTGAGGGAGTACCTAGCTGACCATACCAACATCCGTAGCGATCACTCTGCTCCATACAACTACTGGGTTTCAAAGCTGGACACGTGGCCTGAACTGGCGCTGTACGCCTTGGAGGTGCTGGCCTGCCCTGCCGCTAGCGTGCTGTCAGAGCGGGTATTCAGTGAAGCTGGTGGCGTCATCACCGATAAGCGTACACGCCTGTCAACTGACAGCGCTGACAGGCTGACGCTTATTAAAATGAACAAAGCCTGGATTTCACCGGAATTCAAATCTCCTCCGGGGGAAAGCAGCTAAAGATTAACATTACTTATGTATCCGATTCCTCTTCTCTACTCCTCCTACTCCTCCTCCTCCATATCGTCTTTGCCTAACGCTGACCAAAAAAACGCCATTTATCAGAGGTCCAACTGGCACTCTTTTACCACAAATTTTCAGGAGGGCCCCCTACAGGCCCTCTCTTCAAACAATTTTTCCAGAGGTCCACCTACAGGCCCTCTCTCCAAACAATTTTTCCGGAGGTCCACCTACAGGCCCTCTCTCCAAACAATTTTTCCGGAGGTCCACCTACAGGCCCTCTCTCCAGTTCCAGTTTCCAGTTTTATTTGCGCAAACTGCGTAAATTTTTTTTTTGGGATATGTGTGAAAAATATTACCTGCGTATCTATATTGCCCAACATTAGCAACAAGAAGACCAAACACATGCTGCCCACAGGGTTCCGCAAATTCCTGGTCCACAATGTCAAGGAGCTCGAGGTTCTGTTGATGAGCAACAAGTCCTTCTGTGCAGAAATCGCCCACAAAG
Organism: Rhinella marina; assembly: GCA_900303285.1. NCBI lineage: Eukaryota > Metazoa > Chordata > Amphibia > Anura > Bufonidae > Rhinella > Rhinella marina. Next base: position 4,716 of record ONZH01008671.1, read on the forward strand.
TCTCCTCAAAGAACCGAAAGACCATTGTGGAGAGAGCGGCACAGCTCGCCATCAAAGTGACGAACCCCAACGCCAGACTGCGCAGCGAAGAGAACGAATAAATATCTCTGTGGGTATTTATGCTAAATAAAAGTTAAATAAACACACACAAAAAAAAAATTGATCTGTTCCTGTGCCTGATCCACCCAAGTTGAATCTGTCCCATCATGAGAAAGTCCACCCAAGGAGTCCCCACTGTAACTTGCTTCACTTTCAACTACCTCACCCCCCCAACACCTGTGTCTCGCCATTGTCCACCACCTCCTCAGACAACACTGGTAAATCCCCACTGTCAGCACACGGAGACTGCAAAAGGTCTTGCGAATTGGGGCAGAGAATGTTCTGGGGTAGCACATCAGAGAAGGGGTGACTATGGGGTTCCAGGGAGTACGTGACCACATGCAATCTCCATCTAAAAAGTCATACTGAGGCTCACCACCATGCTTTACACTGCAATCTTATTACTGAGGCTCACCACCATGCTTTACACTGCAATCTTATTGAAAGACAGACAATCAGGGGTTCACCGCCAGGTTGTCAAGGCAGCATTTTTAAGAGGGTCACCATTACCGTGTCCCTGAAAATTGCCTTGGGGTCATCCCCAGACTATTGGCCAGATTTAGGAAAAATGGTGCAATTAGGGAGCCTCAGAGGCATCCCTACATGCTGTTCCTGCTGTTTCCTGTCCATTTCGTGGTGTTTCCATCATTTGCTGAGGTTTCCAGGTTTTCACCCAGCCTTCCCTAGGCAGAGCCCCGGTCCCCTGCAAAAAATGCTCGAGTCTCCCTTTGACTTCAATGGGGTTCGTTATTCGAAACGAGCACCCGAGCATTGGGAAAAGTTCGACTCGAATAACGAGCACCCGAGCATTTTAGTGCTCGCTCATCTCTAGACATGACCTTTGATACTGCCAAATTTGCTATCTTTTGCTATCTTTTGGCATCTAATTTGGTATTAGTATCTAAAAGTTAAAAGGTTCGTGTTAAGGAAGGGGTGCACAACCTGCAGCCTGGAGACCACAAGCCCTCAATACCATTCTGTGCGGTAACAAACATGTATGTCTATGTCTTGTGGCTGCTTATATATATATATATATATATATATATATATACAAAAGATATATAACAATCTTTATTAAATAATAAATGTTAAAAAAAAATTATTCCAAAGAAAAAAAGGCAAGATGGAAAACGATACAGAGAACATTGCAAAGGGCGTTATCCCAAGTATAGTGATCCGCACCTACAAAATATACGATGGAAATAAATGGTGCTACTAAGCATATCACTACCAAAATAATAAGATACAAAGTCTCCAATAATCACTAACAGATCATAAAAGAACATCAATATGTTCAGTTATTAGATAGCATAATAGTACCATAGGCCTACAGGTATGTCAATTAACCATAGTATTGCATTGGCAGTGTCGCTGAACAAGTCACAATAACCACAGATAAAAAGGTGTAATCACAAAAAATAATAACTGCCATGAAAAAACTGCACTAGCATTGGAAGTATATTATCAGTACAGCAGCACTGCAAATGCATTAAATATACCAAAAAGTTCACATATGATACGCCTCAAAATAAAACATACTTGTACTTACCAAACATACACTTTGGCATGGTTCACTAATAGTCAGGAATGAACAAGTACCGCGACGCAAGTTTCACCCTCAAGGCTTTGTCTAACAATGTGGCCCCAACCCAGAAAACGTTGTGCACCCTTGGTGTAAAGGGTAACTTCACCTATAATGTGTACCTTCACTGTCAGGAATTGTAGCCAAGTCACAAAACATGGATACCGGCCGTGTGCGTTCCGCATTTTGAGTAACAGAATATCCTGCCCTCTATAGAACTGTCCTATCCTTGTCCGTAAAATAGGCAAGAATTGAACATGTTCTATTTAGACCCGTGGAATCTACATACCGATGAAGACAGCACATTGTGTGCCCGCTGTATCTTTTTTGACCCAATTGAAGTGAATGGCTGTGCACCCGACCTGCAAAAAATGCGGATTGGATGCAGACAAAAAACACAGTTGTGTGCCTGAGCCTTTAGGGTATGTTCACAGGTAGCATAAAGACTGCAGATATGCTGCCATCAATTTGCATGCTGAAAATCTGCAGCCAGCAAAGTGGATAAGGTTTTAAGAAAAAAAAAAATGTGCACCCTAAATTGACCTGCGGTATGGATTTGAAATGTGCATAATGTCAAATTATGCAGCAGATTTGCACTGCGAATTTTACCCGATTTTCATGCAGAGGTTGAATCCCACAGCAAATCTGCAGCGATTTCCATGGTAAGACCCACATGTAATTCATGTGGATTTTGCCACAGATTCATTGCAGATTTTGCCACGGATCTATGGTCCATAGCAAATTTTCTACTACATGCATCCCATGCAAATGTGCAGCGATTTCCATGGTAAGACCCACATGTAATTCATGTGGATTTTGCCACAGATTCATTGCAGATTTTGCCACGGATCTATGGTCCATAGCAAATTTTCTACTGCATTTTGCATCCCATGCAAATGTGCTGAGCCTATGCTATATAAATATGAACCATAATGAACATACTGTAATGATGACAATGAAATAATGCTAATAATAATGAGGATGAGATGCTGAATACAGGGACGCACAATAGAGGAAGCTGCTATGGGGACCTTAACCACTTCCCGTCCGCCCATAGTACATAAACGTCCGGGAAGTGGTTATCTATCTCTGAATGGACGTTTCTGAGCGTCCATTCAGAGATAGCAGCTGCACGCTAATCGTGAAGCTGCACAGTGGGGTACCTGCTGTCAGTGACAGCAGGGTACCCCAAAGAGAAGGCAGGTACCGTTCCCACTGGTCCCTGCCTTGTAGATCGCTGTATACACAGCGCTCACCGAGAGAGATCAGGAAGCGCCGGTGGTCACGTGATCGCCGGGGCCTGGAGCATGCAGGAGCTGCCGGGTCTCTCATAGACCCGATCAGCCCTGCACTGAGGCTGTACAGCATAGTATTATGCTGTACAGCCTCTCTGGAGATGTATTTCCCCTGTAACTGGGGCTACTATTTCAGCCCCAGTTACAGGAGAAATCAAGTGTAAAAAAATAAAATAAATAAATAAAGTGAAGTTAAATGTCCCCCTGAGGTCTTGTATGACCTTATGGGGGACACAAAGTGTAAAATAAAAAATAAAAAAATATTATATTATAGTATTATAAAAAAAAATCATATATATGAAAAAAAATAATTTTCCCCCAAATATTTCATTAAAAAAATGTTACAAATAAAAATAAATAAATAAGATAGACATATTTGGTATCACCGCATCCAAAACGACCGGCTCTATAAAAACATCACATGATCTACCCCATCAAGTGAACTGCGTAAAAATAATCTAATAAAAATTATGCCAAAACAGCTTTTTTTTGTCGCATCACCTACCAAAAAACATAATATCAAACAATCAAAGAGTCGTATGCATCGCAAAATGATAGCAATAAAAACGTCACCTCATCCCGCAAAAAATGAGCCCCCACACAAGATTATAGCCCGAAAAATGAAAAAAATGTCTCTTAAAAAATTGCAACACAAAAACATGATTTTTTTCTAAAACTGCTCTTATTGTGTAAAACGTAAAAAAATAAAATAAAAAATAGACATATTTGGTATCGTTGCATCCGTAACAACTGGCTCTACAAAAATATCACATGATCTACCCCATCAAGTGAACGGTGTAAAAAAAAATATATAGAAAAATGCCCCTAAACTGCTTTTTTTTTTTTTAGTTAACCTCCCAAAAATTAGATTAAAAAGTGATCAGAAAGCCGGATGTACCCCAAAATGGTGCCAATAAAAAGCACAGCTTGTCCCGCAAAAAATAAGACCTCACGCAGCTCAGTCCACAAAAAAATTAAAAAGTTATCACTCTTACAATCCAAGACAAAAAATTCCATGTTAGAAAATGCAGATGCTGCTCCTCCCCTTCTGAGCCCTGGCGTATCCCCAAATAACAGTTTACGACCACATGTGGTGTGTTTCTGCAAGCTGCAGAATCGGGGTAATGAATATTGAGTTTTGTTTTGTTGTTAACCCTTGATGTGTTACAGGAAAAAAATGATTAAAATGGAAAATCTGCAAAAAAAGTGAAATTTTGAAATTTCACATCTATTTTGCTTTAATTCCTAAGGAATACTTAAAGGGTTAACAACATTTCTAAAACCAGTTTTGAATAGTTTAAGGGGTATAGTTTCTAAAATGGGGTCATTCTATTATGTAAGCCTCACAAAGTGACTTCAGAACTGAACTGGTCCTTAAAAAAGTTGATTTTGCAAATTTGCAAAAATTGCGTCTAAAATTCTAAACCTTCTACTGTCCTAAAAAAATAAAATGACGCTACCAAAATGATGCCAACATAAAGTAGACATGTGGGGAATGTAAAATGAAAAGGATTTTATGGGGCATCACTATCTGTCTTAAAAGCAGAGAGATTGAAATTTAGAAAACAGTGAATTTTTTCAAATTTTTGTTAACTTTTGGATTTTTTTATAAATAAAATTAAAACTTATCGACTCAATTTTACCATTATCTTGAAGTACAGTGTGTCATGAGAAAACAATCTCAGAATCGCTTGGATAAGTAAAAGCGCTCCAAAGTTATTACCACATGAAGTGACACATGTCAGATTTGCAAAATTAGGCCTGGTCAGGAAGGGGGGAAATGGCCCAGATCTGAAGTGGTTAAAGAGGGCGAAGCCAAGCCTTGGTTGATCCCCTCTTTTTGCTATAGGATGGCAAAATCTAGTGTTCGTGTTCCCTTTTAAGAGCAAATGCATTGCTTGGAAACAAGTAGATGGGGAATTGGGCTTTACATATCGGAGGTACTGAGGTAGGAGTCCTGAATTCCTGAGGTCCAAAGTCCCCTCTTCCACAAAAAGTAGCAGTGTACTGTCCTCTTCTGTGTTAATTACTTTACACAGTTTAGTGTCATCTACAAATATTGATATTTTACTGTGCAAGCCTTCTACAAGATCATTAATAAATATATTGAAGAGAATAGGGCCCAATACTGACCCCTGTGGTACCCCACTAGTGACAGTGACCCAATCTGAGTATGTGCCGTTAATAACCACCCTCTGTTTTCTATCACTGAGCCAGTTACTTACCCACATACAGATATTTTTTCCCAGGCCAAGCATTCTCATTTTATATACTGACCTTTTATGTGGTACTGTGTCAAATGCTTTGGAGAAGTCCATATACACTACATCCATTAATTCACCATGGTCAAGTCTAGAACTTACCTCCTCATAGAAACTGATTAAATTAGTTTGACATGACCGATCCCTCATGAAGCCATGCTAATATGGAGTTATTTGCGTTAGTTCGGGGTTTAGGCAAATTACATAATGGATTCCGTTCTCACCGAATCCATCACGTAATTCAATGCCAGCATGCCGTACATGCCAAACTGTCCATACACTTATATTATCATGGCATGCCGGCATTGAATTACATTATGGATTCCATGTGAATGGAATCCATTACGTAATTCACTTAAACCTTGAAATCGAACCTAACATAGTAACATAGTAACATAGTTTATAAGGCCGAAAAAAGACATCTGTCCATCCAGTTCGGCCTGTTCTCCTACAAGTTGATCCAGAGGAAGGCAAAAAAAACCCTGTGAGGTAGAAGCCAGTTTTCCCCACTAGGGAAAAAAATTCCTTCCCGACTCCAATCAGGCAATCAGAATAACTCCCTGGATCAACGACCCCTCTCTAGTAACTATAACCTGTAAGATTATTACCCTCCAAAAATACATCCAGGCCCCTCTTGAACTCTTTTAGTGAACTTACCATCACCACCTCCTCAGGCAGAGAGTTCCATAGTCTCACTGCTCTTACCGTAAAGAATCCTCTTCTATGTTTGTGTACAAACCTTCTTTCCTCCAGACGCAGAGGATGGCCCCTCGTCACAGTCACAGTCCTGGGGATAAATAGATCGTGGGAGAGATCTCTGTACTGACCTCTGATATATTTATACATAGTTATTAGATCTCCCCTCAGTCGTCTTTTTTCTAAAGTGAATAACCCTAATTTTGATAATCTTTCTGGGTACTGTAGTCCACCCATTCCAGTTATTACTTTAGTTGCCCTCCTCTGAACCCTCTCCAGCTCTGCTATGTCTGCCTTGTTCACAGGAGCCCAGAACTGTACACAGTACTCCATGTGTGGTCTGACTAGTGATTTGTAAAGTGGCAGGACTATGTTCTCATCACGGGCATCTATGCCTCTTTTGATGCAGCCCATTATCTTATTGGCCTTGGCAGCAGCTGTCTGACATTGGTTTCTGCAGCTTAGATTTCTGTTCACTAAAATTCCTAGGTCCTTTTCTATGTCAGAGTTACCCAATATTTTACCATTTAGTATGTACTGGTGACTTGCATTATTCCTTCCCATATGCATAACTTTACATTTGTCAGTGTTAAACCTCATCTGCCACTTCTCTGCCCAAGCCTCCAGTCTATCCAGATCCATCTGTAGCAGTGTACTGTCCTCTTCTGTGTTAATTACTTTACACAGTTTAGTGTCATCTGCAAAAATTGATATTTTACTGTGCAAGCCTTCTACAAGATCATTAATAAATATATTGAAGAGAATAGGGCCCAATACTGACCCCTGTGGTACCCCACTAGTTACAGTGACCCAATCTGAGTATGTGCCATTAATAACCACCCTCTGTTTTCTATCACTGAGCCAGTTACTTACCCAAAAAAATTCACTCAACTCTAATCAACAGTCAAACTTGGTTGTATGGCGGTTGTAGGATGGTCTGTAACTTGTCATAATTAATGGACAATGATCTAAATCACACAAGCAATTCCACCTCTGAGTGGTTCAAAAGAAACAAAATTAAGGTGTTGGAGTGACCGAATCAAAGTCTTGACTTGAATCCCATTGAGATGCTGTGGTAAGACCTTTAAAGGGTTTCTGTCACCAGTTTTTTCGGTATGAATCAGGCTGACATTAGAGATGTGCTAATGTCACCTGATTCCAAATATGTATCTGTTTTATTTACTTTTGCCCCCATTTTATATAAAATGAACTTTTATTTTATGCTAATAAGGCTTCTAGGTGCAAGGGGCGTTACCTCTGCTCCTAGAGGCTCTGTTGATTGACAGGACCAGGCAGAGAAGAAACACTCCATTCACCATAGCTTGCAAGGACCTTCAATGATGTCATGACCATGTGATCAGTCACATGGTTTAGGAGGAGACAGGCTGTGTGATCCTAACCATGTGACTGATCACATGGTCATGTCATCATTGAAGGTCCTTGCAAGCTATGGTGAATGGAGTGTTTCTTCTCTGCCTGGTCCTGTCAATCAACAGAGCCTCTAGGAGCAGAGGTAACGCCCCTTGCACCTAGAAGCCTTATTAGCATAAAATAAAAGTTCATTTTATATAAAAATGGAGGCACCAATAAATAAAACAGATATATATTTGGAATCAGGTGACATTAGCACATCTCTAATGTCAGCCTGATTCATACCGAAAAAACTGGTGACAGAAACCCTTTAATGAGCAGTTCATGCTGGAAAACCCTCTAATGTAGCCTAAGTCAAACAATTGTACAAAGAAGATAGGTCCAAAGCTCCGCCACAGCAATGTAAGACTCATCACAATTAATTAAAGGGCATCAAAATTGTATTCTTGTAAGTGTTTGCACAATTCATTATAAAATGATCTAATACATATTTTCTGCACTAAGGCCCATTTTCTCCTAATAATTCATTTTGTGATCCTTCTTAATCTCATTGTGTATCTTAATAAAAATGGCTGCTTGTGATATTAGGAATGGCACCCCATCCAAGCTTTTTAAGAATTTCTGACTTAAAGGGGTCGTCCTGTGAATAAATATAACATTTCTCCATTGGTCAGGCAAATTACAGCTATACTTTAACTGGAATAATTATTTAAAAAATGCTCCTGTTTCTAGATACTGCTGTTATTTACTTGCTATGGCGCCACCTGGTGTTCTTTTGATTCCATGCGCAAAATATCCACCTAATGCATCCAGTGCCAGAGAAGCACAACTGGCTGAATCTGAACAGTGAAACAGAGATACTGGGCATGCATGTCTGTAAGTGATGAGGAATTTATTAGGACTGGCATTCCATAAACAACAAAAAGTGAGATGTACGAAAATGATTAAGAGACACCTGCTATTTAATCATTTTGACGTATCTCAGGAGGGCCTCTGGTGTAATTTACAGAAATATAGTACAGCATGCCTAGAGGTAAACCTTCACTGGCATCTGATAGTTCCAGGAGGGTCTTACCTCCATAGCCTCATAGTAATAATGTACAGTAGTGCACAAATAAACACATAGGGTAAATTAAAATGTATGTTTTCTGGCATACAAAAAGTCAGTTTTTGGTGCAAATTGTGAGTTTTTGCCCTTTTTTACATCTCTTGCCACTTTTACAAAAGGTGGCGGGGTCTGGTCAAGAGGAAGTGGGCCGTGGATGGGGGCCTCTGTGGCCCTGCTCATTTAAAGCGTTTTTCCGCAAATGTGATACTGATGACCTATACTCAGGATAGGTGATTAGTATCTGATTGCTGGGGGTCCAACACCCAGGTCCCCCACTGTTTGAGAAGGCAGTGGCCTTCTTACAGCTTACCAAGCACATGTACATTGTATAGCGGATGTGTTTCGTATCGCAATACCAAGTACAGCCACTGCACAATGTGCGGCACTATGCTTCATAAGCCGTGAGAAGGCCACAGCACTCACAGGATAGGTCATCAGTATTAAAATATCAGAAAATCCCTTTAACAAACACGTGCAGCATAAAGGTGGCACACATAAGACCAGAAAGGTACGCCAGATTTCTTTTTCAGGTGCAAATATGTAACTCCCAGTAATGTTTCAGAATTATTACCTCTTAATAATTCTGGCACATCGTGTGTCAGCGAGGTTTGCAATGAAGACTGGTGTAAGAAACGCCAGTATTAATACATGGCCCCCATAGACCTTTTGGTCATGTGCAAAGTTTATTATTTTTAGAAAATTCTAATAGTATCCAACAGAACAACATCCATATATTCAATACATATATAAAATTCTGGTATGGATCAAAAGAGAAAAAGTCCAAAAATTCCAAATAATTTCAGCATCAACAGACACACTATCAATGCTTCATGTAAAGCATTCCATAGGACGGTTAAAGGGGTTGTCTGGGTTCAGTGCTGAACCCGGACATATCCCGTTCTAACCCAGGCATCCCCCCTGAGATTTCAAGCTCTGATGCTCTCCTTTGCCCTGCTGTGAATCACGCAGGGCAAAGGCTTTATTTGGAGATCCAGTAACGTACCTCCTAGCAGTGAGCCCAGTGACATCACCGGCACTAATGGGCAGGCTTTAGCACTGCCATAGCCTATAAAACGGCTAGGGCAGCACTAAAGCCCACCCATCAGAGCCAGTGACATCACTGGCAGCAGTGCTAGGCAGAGGCCTCTGCCTAGCAGTGTAAAAGAATAAACGAAAAAATGCTGTCATTGAAAGAGGACCGAGGGCTGGGTCCACAGGTACAGAGGGTACACGATGCCACACAGACACTGACAACGGTTCTTCCCCAGCAGTTGAGTTTACTGAACTATGTAGTGAACAAGAAGCTGAGAATATATGTAAAACAGATTGATACACAAAGAATAAACCAACAGTAAATGCACGACTGTCTAACAATAAACCAATAAATGTGATGCTTATCCCAGAGTCCATTAAGCTGCCTAGCTGCACTTGTATGTTCCTTGGTGAGATCCTCGTTTTGGTGCACCCTAAATTGCGCAACACTATTTGTAATCCACAGGGAAATGATGTCTGTCTCTTGTAACTTTAATCCACGCTCCAGCTCTCAACCAATAACACCTTACAAGCAACCAGAGGGATAGGAAGGTGTCAGCGTGGGAGTCCCTTAGGGCTATGCACGAGATGTCAGCCCATCCACAGCAATGCGACTGTACTTGGGGTATCAGTGTATGTCCAAATGCCACTTGAACAGTGTGGTACAAGGTAACGCGGCCAAACCGCACTTACAGTTCCTTGAGCAGGTGCTTAGTGCTTTTCTTTCTGTTTCTTGGTCCACCACAGAACTGGATCCTACCGACACAGTACTTCTGAGGTCGTAGCTGCAAGTTTCCCTTTTGTGCTGTCGCCAGACTCCACCGTGGGCCGATCCATCCACTTTCATGCTCCGCAGAGATGATGCCTTCTCCTTTACAGCAGCCTCCAGCACAGACACCACAGCTCACTTCCTCCTTCCTGAAGAAAACTCCTCCCCTTACACAGGGAGAGTGTGATGCCCTAAGTCATTTGCTAGGTGCAGTGTCAAAACTGTCTATTTGGCACATGTAAGGGTCTAAAACAGCACCTAAATTAGTTATTTCCCAACTTTGCAACCTAAACATATAATCCTCTGTTAAGCAGCTACAATATAGACTTTATCTTATACATTGCTGCCATCTACTGACGAAAGTGAGATATTACACTGAGTATACAATTTAAATCCTTTAAATCCCAGCAGAATAACACATTTAAGGTCCCTTGCCCCACATCCCTACATCATGCTTATATCAGAAGGGCTGCCTGGGTGAAAATGGGGATATGTCTGAGTTCAGCTCTGAACCCGGATAACCCCTTGAAATATCAAACACCCTGCTAATATCAAACACCCAACGCCACTTAAAAGGAATGAATAATATAATACTATGTTTAAAAACATGCAGATGCAATGCAGTTAAAGAGCACCTGCCAGGACCGCCCTATTAAACCAGGTGAAAATCGGTCGCAACATTCCTGAGAAAAAAATAATTTTATTTGTTATGAGAATTAGGGCTTCAGACCTCGGTGCACGTCAGATTTCCAGGGTGGGTCACTCTCCTTTGAGCACTAAAGCCCACATTTGAAAAAAATAAAATCTTTTTTCCTTGGGAACCTCACAACTGATTTTTACAAGACAGGTATCTCTTTACTCTGAAGGATTAACCCTGCTAGACAGTATGCCTGGTTTCATAGGGTTCATCCTGCTGACAGAAAGAATATGTGAAACAATATTCAAACAGATAATAAAAAACATTATTGTTTTATATTCTCATATTTAAATCACATTAATTGTGTATACCGGAAAGCTACACTGAAATTCCAATTATCGTTTCTGTTGCAATTTGTTCGAAAATTTGTGACTTTTCTACTCCAGAAAACTGGTGCAGAGCATTAATAAATTCCCATTATTATTTTCAGAAAATCAGTCATTACTTTTAAAGATAAACATTTTTCATATTTTACGTAAACAGGGCAAGAGAGACTTTCCTAAATATTTTATGTTGTACAAAACAATGACAAAAAAGATATTCTACAATAAAAAATCAATACTACTACTAATACTACTAAAATTATTAATGAATATTAATATAATGCCCTTATAATGAAAAGAGATTGTAACATGTTTAAATTACAAATGCAAATCTACTTGCAATCTGAGTGCTCTCATCATTGACTGCAGAGAATCCATGTACCAGTAATTCTCCTTTCAGCAGATCCCTCCTGCTGCTAGGAAATTGTTCTCTTAAATGCAGTCAAAAGTGACATCAGCGAGAGTGACAGGTAACATGCTGAACACAGCACACAAGACCACAGCGGTCAATGATTATTTGGGTTCAATTGATGTGTTAAGTCTCTGTTAAAAAGTGTAAGTTATTCATATGCAAAATAGAAATGTTCAAAATTAGAAGAACACACCATATACGCTGATCAGCCATAACATTATATCCACCGGGAGGTGAAGTGAATAACATTGATTACTTTATGACAATAATACCTGTCATGGGTACCCCACCCATTAGACAGCCAGTGAACATACAGTTCATGAAGTTGACGTGTTGGAAGCTGGAGAAATAGGCAAGAGTAAGGATCTGAGTGACATTGACTTCACTTGACTTGAGTCATAACTTCTCCAAAGTGACATGTCTTATGATATATTCCTGGTAGACAGTGGTTACTACCTACCCAAGTGGTTCAAAGATGGACAACTAGTGAATCCAAGAATTCAGTTCAAAATACAGTATTAACAAAGACAAGCAAGATTGTTCACAACCTCCCCACGCCATTCATCTCTGACCTACTCTCTTGATCTCAAATCTTCAGAAGACCTCCCTTGCTCTTTTCTTGTCTGCTTCTTCTACAATCATCTCCAAGACTTCTGTGCATTCCCAAAATTCTGGAACTTATTACTTCAACAAATCAGATTCTCCCCCACCATCCAAACTTTCAAAAAGCAACCTGAAAACTCACCTCTTCAGGAAAGCCTACAACTAGTGTTGAGCAAATCGAAGTCCATGAAGGGAAAATTTTATTCACCACAAAGCCAAATTTCCTTGTGCTTCTTGGTAACAAAATGGATTTTCCTTGAAATGGGTTAAAAAAAAAAAAATCATACTTCATCCGTTTGAGCATGAAGAGCCGGCCACTGCCATCTGGGAGATCTTGCACAAAATCTTGTGCGCGGTGATCTACATATGATGTCACCACGCTGGCTGACGTGATGATGTCGTCAGAGGCCACACGAGATTTTGCATTGGATCTTCATTCAAGATGACGACCGCTGGCTCTTTGCGATCAAATGGATGAGGTAAGCATGATTTCACAGATTTTTTTTTATCATACACTTTAATATTAAACTCAGATGCCTCAATCAGTGATGAATGTGGCATCTGAAAGGTACAATGACAGGGAGAAGCGCAATCACTGTTCTCTGTGATTGCACCGATTACGTACAAAGGAATGCTCATCAGTACCTACAATAACTCCTCTGCCACTACCAAGCCAGATGACCAGCTTCTACCCTCACCTACTCTCCCGTCTTGCCTCTCTCCATTTGCATCACACACAATCATCCCACACGACTACATCCAATTTTTGAGGTTTCGTGTGGCTAGAAAACTTTGATTTTAATCTGGCTTTTATGCCCCTTCCACATGTCAGAGATTGTAGCTAAGCGCTTGAAAATCGCTTGATCATTTACAGATCGTAGCAACACCTGCTACTTCCTTGATTTGTATAACATTACAGCTTGTCCTTTTTAATGTTGCAGTTTCAAAGTTGAGCAGTGTAATGTTTATATGATTGGAGCAGAATTTTTGACTAAAAAGCAGAATTGACAGGACTCCTAAGAGGGATAGTGAGAGTCCTGATTACCCCGCCCACATGGGATGATTGACAGTTGTCTAGGAGTCATGTCAGGATTTGCTCTGCTTTTCACTCAGGAGTCCTGCTCCAAATTAGAGTATCCAGATACAGAGCTAATGGAGACATGACACTAATATGTTCCCCTCACAAGGACAGCATAAAGTAGTGACAGACATGCTGAAGTGGTGGCTGAGATTCAACATTATAATCAGTGCAGTGCAGGCCTGGAAAAAAGTCACGGCTCCTGAGAAGAGTCATGGTTATTCATGAGTTCTTGTTCACCCCACCCATCTGCTGATGATTGACAGTCTTCTCCTTAGTTTTCTCCTTAGGAGAGAATTGCCTATCATCAGCAGGTGGTCAAGGAAAGCTGGAGATCATGAATAACCATGACTCTTCTCATGCAGCCGTGACCTTTTATCAGGCCCAGGCTCCAACGGTTATGCTTCTGGTTCTCAGCAACCTCGTACGTGTAGAGTTTGTGCCCTCAGTGAGGTCAGCATAAAGTTGATTATAAAAGAAAGAAATGGAAACCACTAAGGAGATGTTTAGGTGCTGTGAGAATTTTGTGCTTGCAGACAAGTTAAACTGGTCCATGCATTTGGTTAGAATGTGCACCCTGTTCCCCTGCTCTCTTACACTATCCGTTCTGCTGCATGAACACTGCACTTACTCTCAATAAAGTTCATGTGCAGATTTTATGAAGTGGTGAAATCCACCTCATGGATACCTTCCTGTTCATTAGTTAGCAGAAGACTACAAATTAAATGTGCGTTCCCATAAATGTATCTTATCTAGGTTGGTAATTGAGAAATCCTCCCACCTCCCTTTCTTACATGCAGCATTTAAAAAAACTCTGTCCAAGAATACTAGTTTATGAAAGAAAACATCATCTCAAAATTATTAAAATCTCTGTGGGAATTCATGATTAATTTTAAGGCCTGGCAGATTAAAATACATTATTATGTACACTCTAGTGCTTCCTTTCAGATATTCTCAGAATCTGATTTTGCTCTGCTGATACACACCAATGGTTCGACATGTATCTAGTAGATTGCAAGGAATAGATTAGCATTAAAGACTCAGTATTGTGTTGTTAGCTTGATATGTGTAACGTGTGCTTCTACATTAAGAAAAATGTAACTGGCACCGTCTAGGGCATATTAAATCACCTGCTATAAACAAAGGAGAATACAGAGTATGTATAATAATTATGGGGCTATTTCATATGGAAGGCTTTGACCTCCAAAATATCTTCTGCTTAACCTTAAGCCTCAAACACACTGTGCAGTGGTCCGGGATCTTGAACCGACAGAGGATTACAGACAGGAGCTTATTCACAAATCATTTCCATTCCAAATTCTACTACTATTGATATATAAACATTTCTGGAGCAAGTAAGTAGATTTGTGAATTATAAAAGAAGTCTAACTAGATATTCAGATTGCACATTTAATGCAAAATGTATGCAAACTTGCAAAAACAGTATTTGTGGATATATGTATATGTGGATATATTTAAAGGGGTTTTCCAAGACTTTTATACTGATGACCTGCACGAATCAGCTATTTGAGAAGGCACTGGCGCTCGCCGTAAAGCTGCGGCCTTCTTGCAGCTTTGCCTAGGTTTTGTGACTTTGGTCATTGGTCATATGGTCTAGGCACAGCTCAGCCCCATTGAAGTGAATGGGGCTGAGCTACAATACCAAGCACAGCCGCTATACAATGTACGGTGCTGTGCTTGTTGGGCTGAGAGAAGGCTGTGGCGCTACTGTGAGTGCTGGTGCCTTCTCAAACAGCTGATTGTCTGGGGTCTTAACCCCTCCGCGACCAGCGCCGTACATGTACGGCGCTGGTGCGGTGCGGGGACATGACGCCCGCTCGCGGGTGCGGCGGGCGTCATGGCCGGCAAGTCTCTGCTGTTTCTAACAGCAGAGACTTGCCGCTACTTACCGCCATCGGCGGCGTCTTCCTGGGCCTTGTGATGCCGTGATCACGGCATCAGGATGCGTCTGAACCCGGAAGCGTACGCTTACAGACGTGGTGTACAGACGCCCCGAGTGGCCAATCAGGGTGTCTGTACACCATATGAAAACTGTAATCCTCACTGGTGAGGATTACAGTTTTCAAAGTGCAATTCTCACTAGATGGCAGGCCAGGATAAGAAATGAGCAATTCTTGAATTTATCTCAGTCTAGTAAATCCCTGATTGCTCATAAAGAAAAAAAAAACACAATATATCAGCTCATATTTGAGCTTAAAAATAGTCAGAAAAAAATTAAAAAGAAAATGTTAAAAAATTTATAAAAAATAAAAAATATTTAAAAGTTCAAATCACCCCCCTTTCCGTATAATGAAAAAATCAATACCTAAATAACAATAAATATAGACATCATGGGTATCACCGTGACCGAAAATGCCCGTACTTTTAAAATATTTTTAAAAAAAATTCCAATACGGCGAATTGTGTGGTGGAAAAAAGCGTCCAAATGGCGATTCGCCGTTTTTTGTCGCTTTTTTTTCTAAAAAAAAGTGATCAAAAAGTCATACACACCCCAGAATGGTATCAATAAAAACTTCAGATCGCCCCACAAAAAATGAGCCCCCATACAGCTCTGTACACATAAATACCAAAAAGTTATAGGGGTCAAGATATGACAAGGAAAAAAAAAAAAAGGGCAACTTTCTAATTATTTTATCACAGACGCAGGAAAAGGCTATTGCCGGATTCGTACTGACTAGTAGAATGAAAGTAACTGGTCAGTTTTAATGCACATCGAACGCTGTAAATAAGAAACCCGTAGAACTGTAGCGGAATAGCATTTTTTTTGCAATTTCACCCAATTTGGAATTTTTTTCCCGCTTCCCACTACACCATATGCAATATTAAATGGTGGCGTTGGAAAGTACAACTTGTCCCGCAAAAAACAAGCCCTCATACAGCTATCTGAACAGAAAAATAAAACAGTTATGGCTGTTTAAAGGCAGGGAGCGCAAAACGAAAATGCATAACCGAAAAAACCTCCGGGGGTGAAGGGGTTAAATGTCGGCTCTTAACCAATCAGATATTGATGACCTATCCAGAGAATAGGTCATCAGTTATAAAATCTTGAAAAACCTCTTTAACACCAGGACTTCCATGCTTTCTGACAAGTAAAATCAGTAAAAATTTAAGATGTGCCAGGCATGAAAGCTATCCCCAATCCACAGGATAGGGGACAGTGTCAGAAAGGCAGTTTTCCTCAAGTCGGGGCGTGTCCAAATACAGGTAGTCTGCCAGTACTATACTGATCTAAACTTCCTTTCCCACACAGTGCTTCTAGGCCAATCACCAGTGAGCCCTATCCTAATTCTTTCCCCTATCATCTGCACAAATGATGTGTAAGAGACAGTTTATGCACACAACACACACATCTCAGAATGCACGTCATCATTAACGGCATAGAGAGTGGGAAATAATTGCAGGTCACAGAAGACAGTTTATGGTGGAGAGGGAGAGTTCATGAGGGGAAAGGTCCTGGACCCAAGGACACATTGATCACAGCGCAAGCATGCACAGGCACACAAGCACTTCATAAATGAAGCCTATTATGACTGGAGTAATGCACTTACTATGTACTGGAGGGAAGATGTGGATGTCATACATAGAAAACAGCAGTCTGAAATGCTGAGCATGCTGCAGGCCCAGGAGGGGGAAGGAGGGGGAAGGGGCCTCTACACTAAGCTCAGAAGCACACTGAGCTCCTCAGCCAGCCAGTGAAGAAAGACACACCCCCTTCCTTCATTCTGTCTATGCTACTAAGGATAGGATTCACCTAGTAACAGTGGGTGGACAGTAAAATTACTATAAGGGAGAACTCTAGTGGCAGAGATATTAGAAGTGTTTTTGGGGTGAATAACATGAACATTTTTAATCAAAGTGATTTGCAGATTTTTTCAAGTTCACCTAAAGTGACCTTTGATAAGAAGCTGTATGAAAAGTTAGTGCACATTTAAATGTTGAATTGGGAAAACAGTATCAGAAACTCCAAAGTACAGCCACAATTCCCTCATAAGGAGGACAGTCAGGAACTCTTTAAAGGGTTTCTGTCACCAGAAATCACCCTATTAAACCAAGTGTCATTTGCAATGAGCAAATGACACTTGATGACAGTAATGTTAGTGTCATATTTCTGGGTCCAGCAGTTTAGCCAAAAAATAGGTTTTTATAATATGCAAATGACCTCCCCTAGGTGCAGTAGGCGTGAACCTGCACCTAGGAGAGGCCGTAATAACGCCTCTTACCACGCCTCCGTAGCGCTGATTGACAGGGCCGGGCAGCCAGCTCTTTCGGCTCCCGGCCCTGTACGATCCCGAAATCCCGCGCCTGCGCACTGCGGTAGTACATCCGCGCACGAAGGAGCCGGGACCCGGGCGGCCGCCGGCTCTCAGCGCGCGTGCGCGGATGTACTACCGCAGTGCGCAGGCGTGGGATTTCGGGATCGTACAGGGCCTGGAGCCGAAAGAGCTGGCTGCCCGGCCCTGTCAATCAGCGCTACGGAGGCGTGGTAAGAGGCGTTATTACGGCCTCTCCTAGGTGCAGGTTCACGCCTACTGCACCTAGGGGAGGTCATTTGCATATTATAAAAACCTATTTTTTGGCTAAACTGCTGGACCCAGAAATATGACACTAACATTACTGTCATCAAGTGTCATTTGCTCATTGCAAATGACACTTGGTTTAATAGGGTGATTTCTGGTGACAGAAACCCTTTAACAGTGACACCCACAATGCAGTGCTGGTTGTGATGTCCCCAAAGTAGTAACTTTGCTGTCCCCTTGTTACAGGTACTGACATTTTATATTTTTCTTAATGTGGTTGATATACCTGAATATGTACTTTATACTGAGTAAAGATGATTACAATGATAGAGAAAATCACTAATTTCCGACTAAAGGGATACCCTCCTGAAGTCTGTGTCATTATGACTACAAATCCTACAGCAATATGTAATGCTGTGATGTGATGTACTATGCTGTAACACACGTTTTTCCACTTGAAGTTACATTTTTATATAGAGAAAAAATATCAGAAGGAATATGCCCCTAAATTCAAAAGATCATCTCATTTAGTTGTTCTGTTTTTTTCTGGGATAGCCATGGGACAACTAATGTGGTCACACGGCCTTCCAGACAATTGAATGATAGATCTGTGTAGGTACGCAGTGTATTTCACCAGTTCCCATATTGCTATAGTATTGCTCTATTAAAGGGAATCTGTCAGCTCAGAAACAACCCCCAAACTAGAGTAAGCTGTGAACTGCGTAAGTGACGCTGAGTCCTGTAATGTCATTTTTATCATTATACTCACATTCCAATACTATGCTCCTGCAAACCAGCAGTAAAATGCATTGAGAAGACTCCTGTGCTCATGCACATATTGGAGAAGGCTCAAAGAGGAGTCCTCTCAATGCATTTTACTGCTGGTTTGTGGGAGCATAGTGTCCGAATGCAAATGTGTATGAAGATAAAAACTACTTCGGACTCAGCAACCCTTACACTATACTCCTCTTACTCTAGTTTGGGTCTGTTTAGGAGCTGAAAGATTCCTTTTATGAAAGTCATATTGAGAGTCACCTTTTTTCCAGAAATAAATAGAATAGAAGTGGTCTTCACATCTATTTCATTATAATGGAAGTCATGATACTGTGCCAGGGGCGGATTGGCCATAGACCCTACAGGGAAATTTCCTGGCCCAGGGGGCCACCCAGGCACTCCTCTCTGCTGCTGTCAAGTAAATAATAAGCTCTTAATAGTAATTAACTCAGGTACTATGTACCGAGCCAGCGACCGCACATGTCCTCCTGAATTCAACTGCTGTGGCCCGCATCTCACATCCTAAAAACAATTAGAGGAGGACGACATAAGATGGCAGCTACTGATAGCCATCACAGAAGGCCAGCTTTTGGGGCAGTATATTGTGCTATGCTGTGTTATTTGGTTCTTCTGGGATTGCCTCACCTTCTGTTAATCTGGACCTGCTGACAACATGGGGCCACTTTTAGTTTTTTTTCCAGGGCCACGTTAAGTTCCAAGTCTGTCCCTGCACTGTGCCATATCCATCGTACAACAGATCCAAATGGTGAATGATGACCCCCTTGACTTATTATTGGGTCCATCAGAGTTCCGATAAGTTCTCTGACATTTTGATGGGAAGAACAGTGCTGCTTGCAGTGCTATCCTTGAGGTAAAAAATGACAGAACTGCTGACAGATGCTTCGAACAGAACCCATGATGCAAATATGAACAGAGTCTACAAAACATTTGGCAAGAGTTAATAAAAACATATAAAAGATCACCTTATGTGTGCAGTGTTATTTCCATGTGTTAACACACAATCATACAATGCACACGTGAGGTACCCATGTATAAACGATATAATGTGAACATAATATGCCCTGTATTACAGCACGCCAGCCTTAGTACATCTATTGGATGTAATGTAACAAACACCACTGGCCATTGTGGAGCAGAAAAAAACAATTCTTTTACAGGCAAATATTTATTTCCAAGAAATCTCACAAACTCCTGCACAGTGTGTGTCTGCGTGTGTGTCTTTGTGCATCTGGCTCTGTCTTTGTGCCCTGATAGATAGCATTGCCTCTTAATCTGATAAATGAACTTGCATGCTATAGTCATTTTAGCTGGAGTTAGATAGGAGTATGTAAAGCAGATTCTATCCCAGAATGATATTAATTTGATAGGATCCGTGATCTGTAAACCATTGGTTATCTTGGTCTCTCCTGATAAGAGAAAACTGCTGAGGATTTCCAGTTGGTGAGCACATTTGGGCAGAATCTTTCACACGTCACAAATTGCAGATGGGAGGCAGTGATCTTGAACACGCAGTCACATTGCCGTGACCGTCTGACACCTTCCATTTAGAAAAATAATACTTTCCTCACAGCACACACTCCCTGCTGCAACCAGTGCCGAAATTATGCCTAGGAGAGCTGTTCCCTCCTAGACTGGGGTCTTAAATATTTCTTACATTGCTTTTAAAAGATTCATGCTGCACAGAGCCTTGTTCACAAAGACACTGCACAGATGTGGGGGTGCAAGAGGTGCATGATCTTATTTTCTAATCCCAATTCCTCAGAATTTATTAAAATTAGAACAGACACTGTACAATAATATTTTCTATTTTTCTCCCACAGTATCCATATACTGTATTTGCAGCCCATCAGTCTCTGTCCCCATTGGGGTTAAAAGTGTATTTTTTCCTTATTTCAGAGGAAACCAATCAACCTGTGATGGATGAAACCTGAGTATCCAGTGAAGATATATAGTGGTTACATTTGAGACCAGGACCCCAAAGCTGCAACCGGCAGTTGTTACAATCAGATGCAAAATGTGAATTTACAAAGCTGCAATTCATTTGGTGCCGGTTAGATTGGGGTACAGAGTTTAAAGCATGGAAGGACAATACCCCTTTAAGTAGACCATCAGGCCTGATGTCATCTTTGGTGACCGGTTGCCTTGGCAACCAGACATTGTAGAGAACCCAGAGCAAATGAGTCATGACCTAAAATCTGATAGCTGCAGCAGTAGAGGAGGAAACTTCCAGTTTCCTTGCATCTAGACAAGGCCATTGGCTGGAAAATACATTCCAAATGGGGTGAAATTGGGAAAACATTGCAATCCCGTCACAGTTTTATGTGTTTTGTTTTTACAGCATTCCTTGAGCGGTAAAACTCACTTGTTACCATATCTTCATTCTGGAGGTCAGTACGATTACAAAAATACCACATTTATACAGTTTTTTCTTGTGCTTTAATACAGGGGGGGGAAACAAATACAACCTTTGAAAAAAAATTTTAATCGCCATATTCTGACCCCCAAAACTTTGTTATAGTTAAGTCTACTGAGCTGTGTGGGGGGTTTGTAGTTTTTATTGATACCATTTTGGAGTGTGTATGACTTTTTGATCACTTTCTATAAAAAAAAAATTTGAAAAGCGAAGCCCCCCAAAAAATAGTGAATCGGCCATTATTATTTTTTTTCCCATTTTATGGTATCTACCATATGGGATTAATATGTTCGAGCATTTTGGGATGTGGCAATACCTATAATGCTTATTTTTTAAATTTCATTATGAGGAAAGGAGGGTGATTTTTTTCATTTTTTTTTTACTTTTGACTATAAGAAGCAGTTATTATATTGCTTCTCCCAATGAATAACCACTGCAATTCATTGAAGATTTATTATGCTCCTAGGAAGCCCTTCCCACTGCAGGGCTCCATAGGTACTACAACTGCTATAGCATGGGTCTTTTCTGAGAGACCCAAGCTATAGCAGACAATAAACAGCTCCCTCGATCAACGTGCGAGGGAGCCATTCAGGACTCAGGAGTAGCGCTCACAGGGAAAGCCACCTCACATGCCATGGTCACAACTGACCACAGCATCTGAGGAGTTATATGTCTGCGAACGGCGTTATTGCCAAACGCTGATATTTGCCCAAGGTGTCTGCTGTTTTAAACAGCAGAGACCCGGTGGCTAAAGCTCCTCCTGCTGTCGCCAACAAGTGCCCACTTCAAGGACCCGACTTTCACCGTACATGTACAGCGGCAGTCAGGAAGGAGTTAAAGGCACGCTACTATCAAAAAATGTAATCACTTATTAACAGCCTATATGTGAATATTCTACCACATGTATTTTTCTTACAGACAAATGAGTAGATGGTTTTCTGAATACAATTCGTTAAAGTCACTGGTACAGATTTACTAAAAAAAAAAAGTTAAAGTTAAACTAGAGGGTCTAAAGATGTGCCAGATTTATCACAGTGGATGATGCTGGATGATAATTGTGACACATATTTAGCTTATACCACCTATTAATTGCCTTGATTTGTGCCAAAGTTTGCAGCAAACCAAGCATAGTGTATAGCTGTCATGCTTGGCATTGCAGCCCGGGCCCATTCGTTTAAATAGGACTGAGCAGCACCTAGGCCATGTGACCAATGAATGTGACATCACTGATATAGCTGCGGCCCCTTCAAACAGCTGATTGGTAAGGTGCAGGGACTCCCACCAATCTGATTTTGATAACCTATCGTATCAAGAATAGGTAATCAATATTCAACTTGGAAAAACCTGTTTAATTTTTTTTTTTTCTTGGGAGATGCCAGTTTTCCCCTGGCAGAGTCATGTACAGTATCTGTTGCTGCTGGGTAGTATATACAGTTTCATAGGAAGAGAACAAATAATTTTAGATAATTTGTAGACAACATATAAGAACTGTGCCCTAGACCATGTTTTCAGCTTTGTTGTGAAATTTTCTTCATATTCCGGCTGAACAGCGGGATGTGTCACAATCCTATTGGAGGACTAGATTACAAGGAATTGCATTAAACAGAGAGGGTGGGAATACATCATGAGAATTAATGAACATGCAAATACTGCAATAAAACCATGCAATAAAGGTGAAAACAATGTTGTTCCATGTAGTGAATAACATTGCTTAGAAGCAATAGACTCAATTATGAAGACAAATCCACAATCCAGTCCTTTGAACGCTTATTCTTTGTATACAATATGTAAAAATTTCAGAATAAAAAATGCACAGTGTATACAGAACACTAAGCGAATAGAGTGAAATTACATTTATCTGGCCTTATCTTTACAATCCAAACTCCTAAACTTGCTTTTGGCACAAACCTTCAAGGCAATGTGGAAGAAGGAGACTGAGAAGAGGTAACATAGGTAGAGTAAGGGTACCGCCACAAATCCAGGTTTCCTGATGCAGTTTTGGAAGCCAAAATCAGGAGTGGATCATAAAAGGAGAGAAAGTATAAAGGACAGATAGAACTTCCTTTTCACTCCTGGTTTTGGTTTCCAAAACTGCTTCAAGAGACCTGAACTTGTAGTCATACCCTTAGAAGTCCCTGTCGCTGGGCCTACACGGCAATGTTGGATGCAAAAGTTGTAGAGCAACCAAGGATTGCAGTATTGTACTGCAGCCATAGAAATAAATGGAGTCTCAGTGTGACCCACATATTTAGCGCCACTGCGACCCCTAAATTGCAAAAAATCTAACAGGGTTGGATTTTTTTGTGATTCTGGGGTTGTGGTCAGGGCAAACATGCAAGTTGCACTGGCCCTAGTCTAATTGCAGGACAACATACCACAGAATAGTGCACTGTTTTGACTAGCAGACTTAATAGAAACCAATGAACTCCATTATAGTTAGTGGGGTCCATCTGGAGCTGTTGGTGTCTATGATATGAAGGATCTGGCTCTTCCATTTTCTTCCCCATTTTCTGCTCATAAAATGGGAAAGACAAATGGAAAATATGCGCAGATATAGTAACATAGTAACATAGTTTATGAGGCCGAAAAAAAGACATCTGTCCATCCAGTTCGGCCTGTTATCCTACAAGTTGATCCAGAGGAAGGCAAAAAAACCTCTGTGAGGTAGAAGCCAATTTTCCCCACTTTAGGAAAAAATTCCTTCCCGACTCCAATCAGGCAATCAGAATTACTCCCTGGATCAACGACCCCTCTCTAGTAACTATAACCTGTAATATTATTACCCTCCAGAAATACATCCAGGCCCCTCTTGAACTCTTTTAGTAAACTTACCATCACCACCTCCTCAGGCAGAGAGTTCCATAGTCTCACTGCTCTTACCGTAAAGAATCCTCTTCTATGTTTGTGTACAAACCTTCTTTCCTCCAGGCGCAGAGAATGTCCCCTCGTCACAGTCACAGTCCTGGGGATAAATAGATGATGGGAGAGATCTCTGTACTGAACACTGATATATTTATACATAGTTATTAGATCCCCCCTCAGTCGTCTTTTTTTAGGATAGATATACAGCATGTTTATTTGGCTGATTGCTGCTATTTTCCTCACTGAATTTAATTGTAAAAACTAAAGTCCAACATTGGTGAAAACACAAGGAAAAAGATGTGGCTTGCCTTTATAACAGATGTCTAAAATTAAGCACACAGACATGCAACCTCCATAGACATACAGTAGTAGTAGTGTCTGTTACACTGAAAGGCCCAGTAGTCTACAGAACATAACAATAAATGCTCATGGTTGGCCATTCATTTAAATGAGAGAAACCTGGTGTTAGAGAAGTCGATTTCTATTAAAGTATCAAAAGAAATGGTAAGGTACCTTTTGTCCAAGAATGTTGTAGATTTTGTTCTTCTTCATGTTACTGATCTATTACTGGCTACCCTGCAATAAGACTGAGAGCAAAGAAGTGTGATGAGACTCTCCCCCCTTTCCTTCTGCAAAATCAGAGACATCATGGGAAATGTAGGCTGCTTTAAGGAACCATATCAGAGGGAAAGAAGCAGCCAAGATGGTAGACAACCCATAACTAACATGAACAAAAAGTCTATGCGTAGACTTTTGTTGTCTGAGTGCTTCTTAAAGGGTTATTCCCATCTTGGACAATGGGGGCATATTGCTAGGATATGCCCCCATTGTCCTATAGGTGCGGGTCCCATCGCTGGGACCCGCACCTATATCGAGAACGGGGCCCCGAAAGTGAAGGAGGGCGCACCACGCATGCGCTGCCACCCTCCATTCATTTGTATGGGGCCGCCGAAAATAGCCGAGCGCTGGCTCGGCTATTTCCGTTGGCTCCATAAAAATGAATCGGAGCGCACCTTTACTTTCGGGGCCCCGTTCTTGATATAGGTGCGGGTCCCAGCGGTGGGACCCACACCTATAGGACAATGGGGGCATAGCCTAGCAATATGCCCCCATTGTCCAAGATGGGAATAACCCTTTAAAATCATTGAGCTAACTAAAATATAATTCTCATATATGTTCTCCGGTTTAATTAATCAAAGTCTAGTTTACTTCATTTACTTGCTGACTTAGCACACTAATTACGACTAGGTTCTGTAGCGGCCTCTCTTGTGTAATAGCATGGCCAGTCATTTCAGGTCACTGCACACTGCAGCAGCTATAGTTATATAATGACAACAAATATATATGTATATTTAATAATAGTAGGACAAAACTGTATGAAATAATTTTAATATAGGAAAAGAAGGTGAACTATCCCTGATGTTTATCTCTATTCTATTCTGCCCTGCCTAAAAACGGAACAACCACCTCGATAGGGGCAATCCTGTGTCAGGAACCTCCTATAAGCCCTGGGGACAACCTGACACAGGAATAGATACCACCACCAAAGATATAGACGTCAGTAGTCAATTGGTCATAATAATCATGGAAGACCTTGATAAGACTAGTGTTTTTTTTTTTTTTTAAATAAAAGATGCGATTTATAGGATAATTAAAAAAAACTCAATAATCACAACGTTACACAAATGAAACGGGGGGTTGAACCACAGGTAAAGATGTAGGTATCTTGATGCTATATGAAAAGCAGTCAAAAATCCAAATAATCGCAATCCTGTGTTTCTCTGTGATGTATAAGTCACAGTTCATCAGACGACAACAATCAATCAGTACAATTGTATATTAGTATATATGGATTATATCAATATACCTTTAGCCACCAAATAATACATAGATAAACGAATAGGCCCAGTAAGACCACAAAGGTATTTAAGTAACTCAAATAACTACAATTCAAGGGTTCTTACACTCCATCAATACAATGGTATCACGCACCATGTGTAAAACATACAAGGGCACTGGCACCTGACACCTGTCAACAAGAATAACACTATGTCATGATCAGTTCAAATTTATACTTGCATGTCCCATTAGATAAACAGATATCCTGAGTGCTGATCACAATAAAATAGACTGAGTGGTGCATAGACTACAGTCGACGCCGTTTTTCGTGGTTAGCATCCTAAATGTACGGCCGCCATCATTGTGCTCCCTGATCATATTGAGCAAGAGGTTAGGTTCGTTCTGAAAATCTGCTAAGTAGGAAAATAGTGAAATTAATTTAATGTATAGGTAGTAAAAATGGAAGGAAAATATGCAATCCAAAAGTTATATTTTAGAAAAGTAAAGTATTGTTGTGGGTCCATACTTGGGGCAGGGTTCGCAATAAAATGTCACAGGCTTTAGCAGTCAAAATTCAAAATAACATTTACCGTTTTATGACACTCACCCGATGATAAGACACACCCCAGATTTTAGAGAGGGAAAATAAGTTTTCGTCTGACCTCATACCAGACCCCCCATAAATTTCAGGACATCACATCAGACCCCCATCAGACCTCTGATCAGCCCTTTCAGACCCCATCAGCCCTCAGATCAGCCCATCAGCCCCCATATCAGCCCACTGTGCCCCAACAGACCTCAGATCAGCCCACTTTGCCCCATCAGACCTCAGATCAGCCCACTGTGCCCTCATATCAGCCCACTGTGCCTCCATCAGACCTCAGATCAGCCCACCGTGCCCCCATATCAGCCCACAGTGCCCCTATCAGACCACAGATCAGCCCACTGTGCCCCCATCAGACCTCAGATCACCCCACTGTGCCCCCATATCAGCCCACAGTGCCCCTATCAGACCTCAGATCAGCACACTGTGCCCCCATCAGACCTCAGGTCAGCCCACTGTGCCCCCATATCAGCCCACTCTGCCCCATCAGCCCTAAGATCAGCCCATCAGAACAAAATAAAAAAAGTCTCTTACCTATCCTGTGCTGCGGCTCCGCTCCGGGTCCGGCACTCCTCTGTCTTCTCCTGCCGACGCTGCACTGTCACCTGACTGCGTGCAGCGTCAGGTCATAGTGCGCACACTACGTCCTGATGCTGTACGAGGTCAGGACAGTGCAGCGCCAGGAGGAGAAGACAGAGGATTGCCGGACCCGGAGCGGAGCTGCAGCACAGGAGGGTGAGTATGTTTTCCCCGCTCCTGGCACCTATTACATACTAGTGAGCGCTTCCATAATGGACGCGTTCACTAATATTCGCTTTATAAGATGCACGGCCATTTTCCCCCTACTTTTGGAGGGAAAAAAGTGTGTTTTATAAAGCGAAAAATACGGTATTTTCTGCAAAATAGTTGCCTGTCTGGGCTCTAAATAAAGACAGGTTCCCTCACTTAAAACACTCAGCAACACATGGGACATCAGGCTTTTGTACAGCCAAAAAGTCATGCAGCTTCCAGGCTTCTGACAAATAATTACAATTTCGACCTCTTTTTATCCCCACAGTAACAAGCCCAGCATCTAGACCTGGGATTGCCTCGATATAGGGGAAATAGTTGTACTGGAGTGGGGAGGGAATGGCAGGTCCCTCTACCAATCTATCCACCATTCCCTAAAAATCCAGGCCCCTAAAACACTTTGAAGAAAAGTGCCTCAGCAAATTACACTTTGCTGAAACCACCAAGCTTTCCTGGATTATTTTACTTCACTCATCTGAGCATTCTGGGTGAACCCCCTCCAGTACTTTACCAGCCACCATGCCACAGTATATACCTATTAGACAATAGAGAGTTGAAAGGAAACGCTCATAGTGACAAAGCCCTTAAAGCGAGGGCATCTCAGATGCCTGTAAGGAATACAAGAAGGAGCAGATGCTACTGCATTCATCAAACAACCTGTTGAACTCCCAATTGGGGTGTTGCTACATAGCATATAAATGATGTGGTCCCCTTGGGTGATTGGTGAGATGGTCCTCAGAGAAACTCCCTTATAGTAAATGATTTATAAATTGAATTTACTAGATCAGGGATGCTCAACCTGAGGCCCTCCAGCTGTTGTAAAACTAGAACTCCCACCATGCTCTTCTGTAGGCTGATAGCTGTAGGCTGTCAGA
Organism: Rhinella marina; assembly: GCA_900303285.1. NCBI lineage: Eukaryota > Metazoa > Chordata > Amphibia > Anura > Bufonidae > Rhinella > Rhinella marina. The sequence goes on from ONZH01008671.1 coordinate 32,757, forward strand.
GAATGATGGGAATTGTAGTTTGGCAACAGCTAGAGGGACGTAGGTTGAGCATGCCTGTACTAGATCATTTGGCAAGTGGAATTTAAAGAAGTGTTCAGAAACATCAAAAACACATCATATTTTACATTTATTCAACTTTTCCCCATATAACATGAGCTCTATGTCTAGAAATTTGTGATATCATGACTATACTAATTATTTGCAGCAGGAAAATGGTGCACACATTTTACAGAATAACAGGTGTTAGGGCATACAGCTTCATGCATAAGGGCAGGCAAAATACAGAAGTGAAGTCAGGAGTCAAGCTGAATCAGCCCAGAATAATGAACAGAGAAAACCCTTTGCAGAATGTGTGGCACCAAAATGACCTATTGCTCAAATGTAGAAGAAGGTAAGAGAGCTCAGACTGAGTCCTTTTAAAATTTGGTCCTTCGATTAAGAAACCCACTGGTAGTCAAGAAGGCCAAATGTCAGCCACAGGGAGAAAAGGGACACTTTGCATTTGTTTACCATTAGAATTTGGATCTACATTGGAGGTGTGCCAAGAAGAAACTTTTGTTATCCAAAGATAAAAACAAGGCAAGACTAAAGTTTGCCCATAAAGAGCTAGGCAAACAGGAACCCTAAAACAATGTGGAGTTGTATCCAAACTGATTCAAAGGAACAGTGGAGTAGCTGCTTTTATTTTCAAATTGGTCTCTGAAACATAGAATCTGATTGCTGACAACTACTAAACTTTTTTGGCATCAGTTTTAATATACTTTCTCCAATGTGCCCTGGATATGTTTTTTGATACAAATGACTGAATTTCACTAGAACAACCTGAAACTATCTGTAAAAATGGAAATGTTATGGTTTGAGGCTATTTTTGTGCATCAAGGCGTCAGGAGCTCACCATCATAGAATCCACTATGACTTCTTCAATGTACAAGAGGATGCTTGAGGAGAATGTGAGACCATTGGTCAGAAGACTGAAGCTAAATGTGGACACATGATATCATCCTAAAGATCCCAATAAAGCCTGGATCTACATTCAAACCCATGCAAGAAAACCATAGAGGGATGGGAGCAATATTTTTCCAGTCAATGTCATCTAATTTCTCATAGTACTATCCATGCATTTATTTTTATGGACTGAAATAAAGTATTAGCAGCCACAGTGTAAATAGTGCCTATACCGCACAATATTGTAAGATGGTTGTAGTACTTTCAGACAGCTTTGTAAAGATCAATAGTACTGGCAAATTTAAGAAACATTTTAATATATCTTATCAGATGCTTTGCTGTAGAGTTCCCCCCCCCCCTTCCATTTTCAAAACCTTTAAAAAAAATTTCTCTTACATTTTTTGAGAAATCCATCTTGTAAGATCAAGACAGGCTGCCTGCTGACTGAAGGATCAGATTACATCATCCCATAAAAGTCTATGGAGAGGGGAAGGGAAGAATGAGGTAGGAAGTGCAGAAAGAAACAAGCAGACAGAAGAGACAGACATGATTCAGCAGCTACTAGTAAGCTTTTTTTATTAACATCTATATCACTATAGCATCTATATATAACTATATCTGCTCAGTACTTCTCTTTAATGTCCTATACACTATACACTATGGTGCTTCTGAGCAATTCAGAGCAATTATGAAAGAGTTAGGAAGCAGAATCTGCTGTCTTCACATGTATTTTATGAGCAGACCAGATGAATAGCTAGTCTCCACCCCACCAGCTCTAGGACAAGAATTATGCATGTAGCATGCAGAGAAGAAAACTGCAAAAAAATATTGCAAAAAAAACCAAAGTTTAGGTATGCTTTAAATCTAACAGGGAGAATCATATGACCCCGTTTTTTTAAATCCTGTTGTAGACTTGTTGATATTTCTAAGGCCCTTTTCACACAGCATTTTTGTCTAGTTTTTCCCCCAGGGGCGGGTATAGACTAAATGAGAAAAGTGTGTGGGCTCCAAGCTGCTCAACAGCTAGTATTTCAAGAGCAAGAATGTCATTAAGTTCAAAGTCTGGTGTGGTAAATTGAAAAGCAAATTGATAAACCCAGACTAAGAGGTTTCAATTTGTCATTGTCATAGGGGACAGTCCCCTTTACTTTGACCTCCACCATTAGTTTTTTTGTTTTTTTTTTTTTTACTTTTTAAGTTGTTCAGTTAATTTTTTTTCTTTTTTCTTTATTTATATTTTCAGATCAGTTCAAATGCAAAAAAAATATATAAAACAAAAACACAGCAGGCATGAACCTAGCATAAACCGGCCATAGACATGTTATAGCTGCTGGCTAGAAGTTATTAAGCATGCAGGTTCAGTCAAACATGCATATTAAAATCTACGAAGGAGGTAAGTAACCAAATGAATTAACCTGAATATCAAATAAGGATTGATTCACTTCTTCCCTGCCTAGGAGGTATGACTGCCCTCATATACATTAGGCTGCTGTTGGTTCTGATAACTTCAACCTGATGTATATGGCTACCACGAGGGCACCTTAACCCAATCCATTTGTAAATCATCTTTTTACAATTTGACAGCTGGGTGATAAGGCTAATACACTGTTTGACCTTGAAATTTACACAGATTTTCTTGCTGTGAGTTTGTTAAAACACAAGTAGTACCATTATTTCTGCTTTCACACGTGTATAGTTTTTTTGTGATTGATTTTATAACCAGTCACATGGCGTTCCTATCCAGCTGTCATTTTTACAGAGGTTTGCAGTCCAGTAAGTTTTATGGGTACCAATATTTCTTCAGGATGAGCCATATCACATACTACATAAATTGTCATTTGTGTAATACCAGAAAATTTGTTGTAGGCTATTCTATTATGCAAGTACCATTTTTCCGAAAAGGATGGGTCCTCTGGTGCCTAGTACAGAACTGAGGAAAGAAACTTTGCTTTTCTCAATTGTTAGTTAAAGGGACATTTTCACAAAAGCTACATATTGTATGCCTTATAGAGTCAAGTTTACAAATGTCTTTTCATATTGCAAATCTGACATGTATGTTACAACAAATCTCATGGCAGAAGTCAAAAGCTTATAGTTTTACTGTACATGTGCTGAGGTGCTGCTAAAAATCTGACTGGAAAATTTCTATTACATGTAGACAGTCTTGTGAAACCTTATTCATGTGGATAGGATGCAGACTGTTTGCTGGATTTCGGTGCAGCATCTGTGGCTATATCGATGTGAAATCAAATTACATTATCTACTGCTATATTCACACTTTGCAGACATGTTGCAGCTTTGCAGTGTTTTTTCAACAAATGCGGCAAAATAAACAAAAACCATGGCTGCAATGTAGAATCACAGCTGCCTGATGATGGGGTAAAATAACTCTGCTGTGTGCATGAGACATAAGACTAATGTCTTTGTTTCCAACAAACTAAACATTTTTAACATTTTTTTTTTTATTTCTCAGTACAGTATCTTCTGTCGTCTAAATTCATCAAAGCTGTGATGCTCATTGACGGGGCTGACTAAAATACAACAGTTTATGTTACGGTTATCAATGGTCAGCTTTAGCCTTTTAACAATTTAGGTCACATTTATTAAAGGGGGTTGCCCATGATTAATGTAAAAAATTAAAATCAGACATAATACAGTACATGACCAGCTCTTTCTAACAAATCTAGAACCAGCCCTGTACCTCACATGGATCCAGCGACCTCCCTATTCATTGCTCTGATAGATTTATATCAAGCTGACAGCTCAAGGGGAGTGTCTTTTCCACTGCAGCTCAGGAGGCGTGTCCATGCTCTCCCTATCACAGCTCAGGGGGTGTGTCCATGCTCTTCCTATCACAGCTCAGGAAGCAGTTGAAAGATGAAACTGAGTGTGTGGCCTTCTTAATGAGCCGGTCAAAGAAATAAGAAAAAAACAAACAGCAGGTGGAGCTATACAGATACATTTTATTGAATAACTCTTTAGCTATAATAATTTTTTAATTACATGTAATTACAAAAGTATTCAGATCCAGCTGCTGGTTTAAAATCTGTAGAATATTCTTCGGGAGAAAACCCCTTTAAGACTGGTGTTGTAGACAGTGATCTTAATAAGCCCTATACCTACCATCCCCTTCCCACCACGCCCACTTTTTTAGACCAAGCGTGAGTGGGGAGAAGTCACAGATTGTCGTGCAAAGAATCTTTAATGGCCTAATTTCTGTGTATTTCTGTTTAATAAATGATTCCCTTTGTGTTTAAAGGCCCCAGAAATGTAACTGCATTATTGCCTGCCCCTTCATTTTCCATTGGCTTGAATTATAGTGCAATTATTGTGCTTGTTAACTGCCCAATTACTTTGATATACGGTTTGATATACAGAGCAGGTGACAATAACATACATGCAGAAAGAGAAACAAGAGGAAGCTCTACACGTGAAGGATCGTCACACTGTAGTCATTAAAGTAGATCCAAGGTGGGCACAACAACTATGTAGAGTGGCTTATATATATATAGATTCCGGACTGATGCCTAGGACCAGGGCTAGCGGGAGTCTTACCACTGGAAGTAATGCAAATGAGGGGTTTGGTCTGATTTTGTGCTGTCATCAGATAGATGAGAGATTACCATACAACAGCCTTTTTCCAAGGAGGATTTTCTTAGTGTGAACAACACGTTTCAAGGGCGGATCACATTGCAACACAAGGCTATGACCTGATGAATGGGGCGTTCCACCCTTGGAATGCATTGTTCACACTAATAAAACCCTCCCTGGAAAAAAAAAAACTACTAGATGACAATCTCTCAAAATAGGACAGTTTTCTTGTCTAAGGCTACTTTGACACTAACGTTTTATAATTCCGGTATTGAGTTCCGTCATAGGGGCTCAATACCGGAATAAAACGCTTCAGTTTTGTCCCCATTCATTGTCAATGGGGGCAAAACTGAACTGAAGACAACGAAATGCTCCTAGAAGCATTCCGTTCCGTCTTCAGACCGGAGAGCAAACCGCAACATGCTGCGGTTTACTCTCCGGTCCAGGCATCCGCACCAAGACGGATCCGGAATGACCCCCAATGAAAGTCAATGGGGAAGGATCCGTTTGGTGTGATACAATGGTGAACGGATCCGTCCTCCATTGACTTTCAATGGAGTTCATGACGGATCCGTCACCTGCACACATACATACATGCACACATACAGACATACACATATACAGACATACACATAAACATACACAGACATATACACATACAAATACACATACATACTTGCATGCTCCTGGCAGGTCACCATAGCACAGGAGGAGCAGGACGGCGCACACATAGGACGATTCCACCTGGCGCCCAGCAGAGGGCGCTGTGGGGAATCGTCCTATGTGCGCGCCCTCCTGCTCCTGTACTGTGCTGTGGAGACCTGCCGGGAGCATGTAAGTATGTATGTGTATTTGTATGTTTATATGTGTGTGTGTGTGTGTGTATGTGTGTATGTACTGTGTTACAGCGCGGCTCCGGTCCCACACATGTCCCTGCGGCAGCATGGATCCGGCAGCACCCTTCACCTGCCAGATCCGTGCTGCCGCTAGTGTGAAAGAGGCCTTAAGGGTGTATTAGACAGACAGATTGTCTGCCAGATAATGGCTAACGTGCAATCGTAGTAATGCTCATTAGCAATGATCTGGCAGTGTAACACTGCCGCCAATTACCAGATGAACGAGCAAACATCTGCTGTCAACCTACAATGATTCAGTATGGGGACGAGTGATGGCATTAGCGATCACTCCTCCCCATACTGAGGAGGAGATAGCTGCATGTAATAGCAGTGGTCTACTCCGCTGACTAGCAGGCGATTGCCAGGGAGGAATACTTCCTTCGCAACAATCGCCTGCATAATCTGGCTGTCTAATACATCCTTTACTGTTTGCTTGCATAATTACATACATTACATTATTTTTTATGTATACAAATATAAATGTAGGAAGATAAAAATATATATCGCTCTATAAGCACTACTAGTATTATGTACTCAGCAGTGACTATGTACCTACAATTGTCTTAAAGGTCTGTATATAATAGTACAACCTAGTCTGCCAGTTCTGAAACCTATTTTTACCATTATACCATCCTATACGTTACAACAGAGCACCGTCATATTGTTAAAACTGCATATAAATGTTGTGTTTCCATGAGATAGGAGATCTAGTAATGGTCTCATTCATTAGTTTTTTGAATTTCCTAACCACAAATGAAAAGGTTGTGCCATCTAGTTTGCTTACAGATTTTGGTATTAAGATGAGGAAGAAAATAAAATGCACAGCTGGTGATGTAGTGAACAAAAAAGTCTCACAAAGATACACCAGAGGGAATAGTCATCAACATAAAACGAACAAGCACCCACACTATTGATTACATGCTGCTCGCAGAATACCAGGCTCCTCTGCCAACTTATCTCCCACTCAGACATGGAGATGCAGACAGCATGTTGTACTTTGCATCATCAGTTTTGATGAATAATGCACTGATAAACACTGCAGCCAATAATCTGTAGTAGCTGAGAAGCCAGATGTCATTTGGACGTCTGATAGTTTTAACCCTAGGTCTCGATATTACATTGAAATTGGCAATTCATATGAGCTCAAGGAAATCTACATTGTGTTCTATGCGGCATATGATGGGGAAAGTCATTATAAGTATTCAAGAAAAGTCGTCAGTTTCGCCTCTATTTTTTACTTATTTCTTTATTTGTGGTTAATCAATATTATACCACATGGAGATTACCAGAATAGGACTTTGCTGTTCTTAAACTAGTCCTTCATATTTAAACTTTTTGAATAACACATAGGGACTGCTTTTTGAGAGTTTGCAGCCTATATGATTCTACTGTATAGCAGACTATGATTGGCTTTATATGATGCCTACTGTACCATTAATACTACCTCATGTTTATATTCATGGGATATGTAGAAGAGATGTGGAACCATAGTATAAACCAAAAGGTGTCTCCTTTATGATAGTAATAAGAAAATTACACCTTTATAAAGCTCCAATATATTCCTCAAAAACAAAACAACATTCAATGTCAACGAGCAAAAGAAAGTGAATGGGACATGTGCAACATTAGATTTAGTGTTCATTTTGTTCAATGGTGAAGAGGCGTCGGTGGGGCTTGTATAAGGGCTATGGGCTATAGTTGGAGTTTAATAATCTAAAATTGGTGTCTTTGAAAAGAAAATGTAAAAAAGTTGTGAGGTCTAAAGTTTTAAATGTTAGAAGTGAGTCTAACAACCTATGGTAAAGTGATCCGTGGGATGAGTGCAGCTTTGGAGAAGTCCTAGAATAGAAGTGAGGGAATAAGGGAGGCCATTGGCAGAAACATGTGATTTAGAAGATGGATATTAGATGTGGCATAGTGGAGAGCTTTATATACAACGGATCCGTCCTCATTGACTTACATTGTGTGTCAGGACGGATCTGTTTTGCTCTGCACCACATGGCGGACAGAAAAACGCTGCTTGCATTGTTCTCGATAACTCTCTAGTCCAGTGGTTTTCAACTCCAGTCCTCAGGGCCCACCTGCCGGTCATAGTTTGAGAATATCCCACAGAAGGAGTACCTCTGATGCACTGACATTAACTATATCACCTGCTCAATACTAAGGCAATCCTGAAAACATGACAGGCAGGTGGGTCCTGGGGACTGGAGTTGAAAAAACACAGCTCTATTGAGTAGACCAATGTAAAGGGACTCATTTCAAGTTTTGGATTTACCTAGGATTAAGTATAATTCATAGGCCCCATAGCAAAATAAGATGGGGCCCCCACCCACCTAGCTTAAGAAAATTAAAACAGCTGCATAAGTAGCAATAATTAAAAGTATGTGTAATAGCAGCACATATCAGAAAATCCACATTATAGCAAAAGGTTTTTTATATTGTTATTCCCCACAAATGGTACAATGTTTTTGCACCTGATAGGGTACCCCCAAACTTTTAGTCCCCATAGCAAGTGCTATGTCTGCTATGTCTATAGGTACTCTCATGTATTTACCACATTGAATTTTATAGAATCAAAGTGTAACTCTGACTGTCAGATTATTTGGACTAATACATATCCACATCTGTTATCTGTAGTTTATAAATGCCCTTGTTATATAGACAACATAAAACAGCATGTATGCAGGTGTCTTGAAAAGCTGGGTAGATACTAAAGGATTATTGCTCAGTAGGGATGCATAAACCTTGCTTGTTAAATTTAAATGCACAATAAAGACATATGTCTACGGATGTTATTTTCTGCAGTTAATTTATACAGAGCACAGTAAATGATCCACAGTGTTTCATATATTCAACTCAAAAAAACATGATAATTGCTTCATTATTATAAGATGATCAACACACTAGTAAATGTAAGGCCATGAATAACCATATTTTGTCAACTGATTAAAGAGGACCTGTATACTGTTGGCTGTAGAGTATGTGTAATTCCTTCATATAGCTGGCAGTCCTGCTGACTCTGACATAAATCTGACAGCACATTGCTCCTAGCTGTATCAGCTCTCCCCACTTTTTCACTTCCTTCTCCCAAGTTTAAGGTATGGCCACATGATCAGGTTTCTGCATGAAGTTTTGGAAGCCAAAATCAGGTGAGGTTCATAAAAGGAGAGAAAGTATAAAGGAAAGATACAACTTCCCTTCTTTTTTTAATTCACTTCCGGATTTGGCTTTCAAACCATGCATGCAGAAACTTGACCTTGTGGTCATACCCTCAGAGATAGCAGCAGGGAGGGGAGGAGGTTGAACTAAGCAGATCAGAGTGTGGAAAGAGCGAGATGCTCATCCAGGTGTTCAGGGACAGCAAATCACACAGGCGTTAGTTTGTAAGGAAAGGGAAGGGATGGAATTACATAGGCTATGTATTAGTGTACAAGGATAGGAGAAAACGAATGGCAGATGTGCAGGAGGAGGAGAAGGAATCACACTCCTTAGTAACAGTGTCTGACAGCACATGGGAGGGAAGATCTCTCATGAACCATAGAAAGGGAAATCGGTACAGGAATAAGTTGTGCTTATACATCAGAATTAGCAATGGCAACAGAAAGGGCTGCTATTACAGCTCCCCCAGGGGCAGGGGTGCATCACCAGAAGGGCCATGGACAATGAGCGCTTTCATTGTGCCAAAGGGGTCGGGTTAAGAAACTGGCATATGGGGGGGGCGCCGTTTTTGTTTTCGCCTCAGGCAGCATAAAGGCTAGGTGCACCCTGCCCAGGGGTTGTCACCAGTGTTAGATTTACATCTGTAGAGCCTGTGGGCACATATTGTCTAGCACTTTAGACCACACCCACCACCAGTAACTCCCATCTGTATCTTTATCCATAACTTCTAGCAGGAATAAGAGAAGAATGGTACAACATACTGTCATTAGAAAACATGCTCCAGAATTGCTATTACATGGATGCAAGTAGCTACTAAAGCAGACATGTCAGGAGTGGTGACGGGTCCACTCCATGGAAGAAAGGCTTACACCACTGTATGACTAGTCCTTTTCATAGTTTATAAATCAATGAAGACCGACCGGCGATGGTATAAAATATGCCGGTAGTAATATTGATTGTCAATCAGTTTTCTCAGTAACAGTTATTAAAAATGGCAAGATGGAGTTTTAATAAACTTGACCAAAAATACCCTTTAATCTACTGTCTATTTAATGACTGTGGGTTCTGTGTATAAAGGCCAGCTGTATTAGGAACTGCAAACAAATACAAGAGTATATTTCTGTGCTTGAGCTCTAGATACTAATATCATTTGGGCTGCAGTGACAGTGCCTGGGCTAATTAACAATCCAATCATCTATCAATGTCCCCTTCGCTTCAGTCATGCAGGTTTTGAAATTCAGTATCCTCAGTTTTTGCTCATTCATGCATGCAGCATTGATCTCAGTACAGCGATGAATTGCTCCTACAGCAAGTGCCACAATGGGAATGACTGAATATAACCACGCTCACTACCATGGTTGTATGTTGGAATTGGAAGCTGAGAAATGGGAACTTGTTGTTTAGTGACTTTGAAATGACTTAGGAAATTAAAAGTTGATTTTTTTAAACCTACAAAACTACAGTTCAGCAAAAACGTTTCCGTTACTGATAATACAACCGTCTGCATCTGTTATGAACGGATCTGGTTGTATTATCTATCATGAACTCCATTGAAAGCCAATGGGGGACGGATCCGTTTTCTATTGTGTCACATTGTATCAGAGAAAACGGATCCGTCCCCATTGACTTGCATTGGAGGTCATGACAGATCTGCCTTGCTCCGCATCCCAGGACGGAAAGCAAACTACAACATGTTGAGGTTTGCTCTCCGGTCTGGGAACGCAACTAAACAGAACAGAATGCATTTTGGAGCATTCTGTTCAATTCAGTTTTGTCCCCATTGACAAAGAATGGGGACAAAACTGAAGCATTTTTTCCGGTATTGAAACCCAATGACGGAACTCAATACCAGAAAAACTTTAACGCTAGTGTGAAAGTAGCCTTAGAGAAAGAAAACCAGCAACCCTTTTCCAGGCAGACACAGGTACATAAATTTTGGTTCTTTAGTTCTTTAGTCTGATGGCCCCACCAAACATCTCCTCATTTCTCAGGCTATTAGACCCCGATCCATGTGGTATAACAAACTGCAATCACTTTCCTTAACAGGTTTAGATTAGATGAGGCTTACAATGGAACCCTTAGCTGGAGATACTGAAATATAATGTTAGGTAACTGTGTTATGAAGCTAGTTTATTGTCCACTTAGGCCAAGTTAACACGTCAGTGTTTGGTCAGTGATTCCCATCAGTAATTTTGAGCCAAAACCAGATGCAGATCAAAAACATAGAACATGAGCAAATCTTTCCATTACACCTTATCTCTGTGGAGGCTCCACTTCTGGTTTTGGCTCAAAATAACTGATGGAAATCACTGATCAGATCACTAAAGGGTGAACTAGACCTACATCATAAGTTATAGTGGTAGCCAAATTTCCTAAAATATTGTTACTATCAAAATCAAAAATGGCTCCTACTGTTCGGAGTATAGACGAACATAAACGTTAGGTAGAGGAAGTTAATACAAGGTACTTGTATGGAAAAATTAATCCAGACAGCAAAGGAAGCCATATGGACAATCACAATACATTAGTAAGTGCTTTGTATTAACTTTCTATACATGATAAATGTCACTTGTTGAAGTGACACAACCCCTTTAAAGAGTAACTAAACTTTTGAATACATTTTTAATAGCATGTTCCTAATGCCCTTATAATAGTTTTTCTAATATACTTTATTAATGGTTTTGTATTTTTATTAAAGCCACCCCCCCACAGTGTACGGAGTATGGGCTGTAGACACTTTATGAATGAGTCTGCAGCGCATGGAGTAGCAGCAATATGCGCTCCTGTTATGTTCCCAGAGCAGGGGCATAACTACCATAGCAGCAGATCATGCGACTGCTATGGGACCCAGGGCAAGAGGGGGCTAGTCTTAGTTTGGACGATCCTCTCTTCTACTGGAGGTTAAAACCAGTTCAGGACTCTACCCTCTAAAGCAGGGGTCCACAGTCTTTTCTGGTAGGGGCCACATTGTCAGACTGAAGGAATCTGAAGGGCCAAAAATAAAAGTTAAAGGGGTATTACCAACTGATATACTGTATTTATTGCATATTGTACATACAGTATATACTATGAAAAATGCATGTGAGCAGCCACAAGACATACATATACATGTCTGTCACCAGATGGTTGGGGGCCACACAGAATGATGAGGGCCTCATGTGGCCCACAGGCCGCAGGTTGTGCACCCCTGCTCTAAAGGAACAACTTTTAGCAAATGAAGCAGTGGAAAAATAGCCCAAGGGTCATTGAAAAGGGTTTAGGCAGAAACCTTTCTGTCCTGTGTGCGTGTGTGTGTGTGGGGGTGGGGGGGGAGGGGTGGGGGGGTGCTGAATTGATCCTTGCTATGGGGCCCATACTTCTCTATGTACGCCTCTGTTCCGGAGGTTTACTAAATCCTGGCATAGTACATGCCACCACATCAAAAAACTACAAAGACAGCTGTTTTTTGTGGTGGCATTGTTGCAAGAATCACAAAGGTTGAAAGTCACGGGTAAAACCCTCAGGATAAATTGATAGAAAATTCAAATTAAAAACCCACAGTACAAGTCCGTTTATGTTGCAGGTTTTCTCCGCAGCACTTGGATGAGATTTCTAAAATATTATCCCCTTTGCTTGTGAGGTAAATTATGTGGATTTTCCACACGCAATTCCACTGCAGATTCTCCACAGAATTTACACCATGTGTGGCCATACCCTAAGAGTAATAAAATCTAACATAAAATAAAATTGCATGGGACAACAACTATGTAAAGAACTGACATGTCTATTTAGATGCACATTCTAAAAAATATTTGTCATGGCCAAGCCAAAAATACACTATTCAGAACACACGAGCAATATGTGAGTAGTAGAATGAATGAGTAGATCCTTATAGAAGTGAAAAAAAGGAATTCCATGTATAATCGGAAGACGTGCAGATGTATGTCTGGATGCTGCCACACAGGATAATGTTTGCCTTGTGTAGTCTCTCAAGTGTGGCCTAATTTGAAAATCGTAGAATATGAGCATTTAAATGACATTGTGCATACGGAGAAGAGCGCTAAGTGATTCTGAGGATGGCAGGGACTTTGGGATCTCATGCTTTGCCCCCTGCTTAGAAATCAGTGCAGAGTGAAATTAGCGTGATATTCCTTAACTCTTTCATGGACTTTTTTGTACCTCTGAGAAACAGAATGCATTTGGGACATCAAAGCATCAAGAGGCACATATATATAGTATATAGAGTATCTCACAAAAGTGAGTACACACCTCCCATTTTTGTAAATAGTTTATTATATCTTTTCATATGACAACACTGAAGATCTGACTTTTGATACAATGTAAAGTAGTCAGTTTGCAGCTTGTATAACAATGTAAATTTGGTGTGCCCTCAAAATAACTCAACACACAGCCATTAATGTCTAAACCACTGGCAACAAAAGTGAGTACACCCCTAAGTGAAAATGGCCAAATTGTGCCCAATTAGTCATTTTCCCTCTTCAGTGTCAGGTAACTCATTAGTGTTACAAGGTGTGAATGGGGAGGAGGTGTGTTAAATTTGGTGTTATCACTCTTACACTCTCTCATACTGGTCACTGGAAGTTCAACATGGCACCTCATGGCAAAGAACTCTATTAGGACCTGAAAAAAGATTTGTTGTTCTACATAAAGATGGCCTAGGCTATAAGAAGATTGCCAACACCCTGAAACTGAGCTGCATCATGGTGGCAAAGACCATACAGAGGCTTAATAAGACAGGTTCACCATGATCGGCCAAAGAAGTTGAGTGCACATGCTCAGCGTCATGTCCAGAGGTTGTCTTTTCAAAATAGACATATAAGTGCTGCCAGCATTGCTGTAGAGGTTAAAGGGGTGGAGGGGTCAGCCTGTCAGTGCTCAGACCATACGCCGCACACTGCATCAGATTGGTCTGCACGGCTATTGTCCCAAAAGGAAGCTTCTTCTAAATATGATGCACAAGAAAGCCCGCAAACAGTTTGCTAAAGACAAGCAGCCTAAGGACATGGATTATTGGAACCAGGTCCTGTGGTCTGATGAGACCGAGATTAATTTATTTGGTTCAGATGGTTGGTGTCAAGAGTGTGTTGCAGCAACCAAGTGAGGAGTACAAGGACAAGTGTGTCTTGCCTACAGTCAAGCATTGTGGTGGTCATGGTTTGGGGATGCATGAGTGCTGCTAGCTGTGGGGAGCTACAGATCATTGAGGGAACCATGAATGCAAACATGTACTGTGACATAGTGAAGCAGAGCATGATCCCCTCCCTTCTGGGCCACAGGGCAGTATTTCAACATGATAATGACCCCAGACACACCTCCAAGACAACCACTACCTTGCTAAGGAAACTGAAGGTAAAGGTGCTGGTTACTTTACATTGCATCAAAGTGCCATTGTCATGTGCAGGTGTGTGGGGGGGAAACCAAACCAAGCATAGGAGGGAAAGAAGATTAGGCCTAGAAACTAAGGAAGGAAGACGGACACCTCCTACAGGAAACCCTGTCTCAATTCATGTCTATCTACCAGTATGAACAGGCCTCAAACGTAGGCAAGTTCATACACAGGAACCTAAACACCGAACTGACCCCATAGGACCCTGGAAACTAATGACAGGAATGAGTCTACCTGTTCCTCCAAAAGGAAGGATGAACAGGAGTTTCCCTAAGGCCTAAAAACAAAACAACAGGAGGGAAAAGGAAACTTATCTTTCAATGAAGAAATGGAGGCTCCAGGATCTCGGCCAAACTGCTGCTCACCACCACAACAACTGAAGCAATAAACTGCAAGGAATAGTGGGAGAAGAAGCAATAAATAGGGGAGGGACAATTACCACACCAGGAGCACCTGAGGGAAAAGGGTGTGGTAAAAACCAACAACAAAAGGGGAAACATCAGATTATACCACGTGTTGCCAATCCGACAGACCTCCTGTTATCTGTCATAGGAATGTCCGTGACAGTCATATTTTCAGTGTTGTCCTATGAAAAGATATAATGAAATATTTACAAAAATGTGAGGGATGTACTCACTTTCGTGAGATACTGTATGTATATATATATATATATATATATATATATACACAGAAAAGGGCTTGGACTTGCCGACAGGGGAATAGTTGAATCCCCCAGTGATCATCTTGTCCAAAGTTTGTTTAAAGGAGTTTTCTCATACTTAAAGGGGTATTCCAGTTTTAATTTTTTTTATTTATTTGCTTATATAATGGGAAATCATATAATTTTCTAAAATTTTGCACACATTTCTTTCTTATATCATGCAGTTGACCCGATTGTGCACTAGTGGTGTGAGATCCTGCAGGCTGTTCCGTGCAGCGGATTATGGTGGATTCTTGGCATATTTTCCATATCTCTGTCTCTCCCCATAATAGTTTAATGGGGCCGAGCAAGAACGCTGTAGCTTCCGGCAATGCTGTATTGAGAGAGACCCGGCAGGCTGTTCCCTGACAGATTTTTACAATGCTAGTGTGAAACTAGCCTAATCTGTTATGTAATACTTGTTCTGGTCCCCAAAGATAGACTCTAGGAATCGTGTCTGCGTTAACTTCTATGTATCAACACTTAGGACAGATTTATCAATGCATTATGCCATTTTTCAGGGGTTTGGGCTGAATGCCATGTTTATAAGGTCTTTAGGATACTTTTCCCGACATTTTGGGATAGGTTGGAAAAAGCAGGTGTTGCTTCAGGGTCACTTGGAGTACAACTTATTTCTCAGTGTTTTCTTGTACTTTTCTAATCATAAAATGGTCCTGTCTGGCATTACTTTTAGGCCCCATTGATGAATGTTGTGCACACTGCACAGGGAATAGGTACTGCTGCACCACTTTATTATTTGGTATTGATACATTTCTTTCATTCATTGAAATGAAACACTACTGGATGAAAATGTAACAAAGATGAATGTAAATCCATTTGCCTTGATGCGTGGCCAAAACTCCTCATACGGTTGGGATCCCGATGGGTCCGCTCGGTAACTGGTAGTGCTTGTAAGAGCCACATGGCGGCTGAATGAGTGTATACTCAGTCTGTACCTATGAAGGTACCAGTTCTGTTTAGCATAGCTTTTTGTAACTATTCAGTCAGACATCATTTCCATCCACAGGACCTGATAAATGGGTCACTAGCAATAACTATGGAAAGTTCTACTCCTGTACTGGCAGTGACACTTGGCAGACTTTTTCTGAGTGGGGGTTTAATAATGTCCTCATAGAAATGGTGAACGCTATTAATTCTTCAGACAATGTCTTCTGATGACATATGTCAAGCTCTATCAATCATTTTCTTTTGTCGTCCTCACTGTGAATTGTCAGTGTTACTGCGTAGGTGGGAAACACAGATAGATTAGTGGAGGTGTATTAATCCATTCTCTCTGATACAATATCATAGCTTATTTATTCAACTTATTTCCTATGGTTCAAAGTCCATTTCTCTGTTCATCTCAGGAGGCTTTTTTTTTGCTCGCTTTATCCATTATTATAGCTGGTTGACTTTAATGGGCAGTTTATTAACCCTTTAACGACCAGGACTAATTTATAGCTTTGTGGCTAGAACAAACTCCACAGTTTTATCATATGTCAATTAGACAGTGAATGGTTTTTGAGCAAGTGTATGTACCTTGATAAGGTTCAGTATTTTTTAAAAAATAAATGCTGCTTTAATTTGGAATTTAAAGAAAATGTACAGAAACAAAGTGAAAACAGGAGTAATTAAAACCGAAAAAAAGATGTCTCGTTGACTGTTGAGTCTTTTGAATGAGGCTGTGACATAACGTCAGAGGTAGGATACAGGATAAAGCGACATCTTTAAAGTGACCCTTTGCTACACATTGATACTAGGCAAATACAGCACAGCCACACAACATTGGAAAGAGAAGTGGAGCAACTTACGTTCACACAATTCACAACTTCATCAGGTTTTTTTCACCATAACTACCCCTTTAGTTAATTGATCAGCTAAATTTTCAACCAATCATCATAAGTCTGGTGCAGTCAACGGGCCAGTCACTTCCACTGCTGCAGTCAAATGTAGTATAACTTCCCTACCATTCAAATAACCTCTATAATTATTTAAAGTGGTTATTCTGTGAATTAGAAATAATGTATCTGGACTAATGCACACCATTATTTTAAAGGGGTTGTCTCATACTAAGGCCAGATGAGACACAGTCCGACCACCAGCTGAAACAGAAACAGTAAGGCGCTCCGGGGCTAGCTGTTTCAGTAGCTCCCATTGCAGTGCATGACAGCTACGGAAACAGCGTAGCACAGCCAGCTATGCTGTTTCCCCAATCTCATGCTGTGCTACACCGTTTTTGTAGCTCTCGAGCACCGCAATGGGAGCTACTGAAACAGACTGCTGGTGGTTGGGACTATGTCTCATCTGGCCTTAGTAAGGGCTCATTCACATGACTGTATTTACAGTATGTGTCTACATCGGTTCCGAAATTTTGCGAAACAGATGCGGACCCATTCGTTTAAATGGGGCTGCAAAAGATGCGGGCAGCACACCGTGTGCTGTCCGCATCCGTACTTCCGTTCCATGGCCCCGCAAAAAAAGATAGAGCAATTGCAATTGCGGACAAGAATAGGCCTTTCTATCACAGGGCTGGCCATGTGCGTTCTGTATTTTGCCAGTATCCATGTTTTGCGGATCTGCAATTTGCAGACCACAAAACACATACGGTCAACTGAATAAGCCCTAACGGTGAGACGAAACAACACCTTTAGGTATGTGAATCCAAAGAACACTGTTTTGCAGTGTAATTTTTAACCTTCGGCAAGATCTGCGATGCTGGGTAGGCTCCTCCATGTCACCGCCTTCCATTGGCTGCTCCCCCCGACACTGAATGTTTTCATCCATGCACGGGGAAAAGGAGCAGCAGCGGTGCGGGGACCAGTGATAAGTATATTCCCTGTGAGGGCCCGGCATATGGAGGATATTTTTATAGTATTGGATAACCCTTTTAACTGAGTCAATGAACAGACCTTTTTGGTTGCAATAAATAAAGGCTCTCTTTACTGAATAGATAATGGGAGTAGTAGTTCATACAGCAGTAAAGGGCACAGTTTTGAGGCAGGTTACAGAGTATGATTCTCCCAATAGTTGTTTATAGGCAGTAGCAATGATGGTAGTAGTAGTCCTCCCTGAATGTCACTCTAAACATAAGTGCTTTTAGTATTAAATCACAACATTTTTGCAACAATGGGCATCACAGTGCGCATGCCCCGGCCCAGCGAGAGACTGAGATCTCACCGGCTGAGAAGGAGAACCCGAACGAGGTGCAGGGCGGGCAGAGGCAGTAGTGGGGGCGGGGATTGCATGTTAAAAAGGACTGGAGCCCGGGCTCCAAGAACTAAACGCCGCCTCCGGGCTCATGCGGCGATTCATTTGCATAAATTTAAAACTCCGTTTTTGGGACTTCTAAAACACAGAGAAATGCGCCAAAGGTAACATTACTGTTGTTACAACATGTGCTATGGGCAGCTTTATGTACTTTATAGGGGCCTAGGAGGTGACAGACTCCCTTTAAATTACTTTACAATATATTTGCCTTATGGTCAAATTGCACATTTGTGTTTTAGTCTACAGGCCCAGGATCTTTTCATTCATTTTATTAATGCATTGATTTCTTTGTCAATATATCAAATACATATAGCCTATGTGAAACAGACACATACTGTATACAGAAGTGAGAGACACTGCAAATAATTTTATGTCTTGTCTGTGCCCCTGAGTACATGATAAAAAATTACACTAGCAATCTTGTTTTGCACAGAATACTTTTGTCATCAGAATTGTATTGTATATATTTGTTCTGAAATCAATCATCTCATCTAGCACCTGTCTCTCCATGTCTCATTTTCTGTCCCTATAACATTGCCTTTGAATACCCAACCATCTGCAACAGCTTACCTGTATTTCCATGCCTCATTGCCTGTCCAAATGTCATCTTCAGACATATTATTTTTGTCTCTTACTTCCAATTTCAAACCGTCTTACTTATTTTTACAAGGACCACAGTAGAAGAGACAGAGTTTCTCATCTACAAATACTTTTCTAAATTATGAATAAAATGAAGCTAATATACAATAAAAGTAATAATAATTTAGCTGTGAATGCCTTGAGTCTCCAAGTCAAGGTTCTACATCATCCCATGTAGTGTTACATCAGATTAGTTTTAATCAATTTCTTTATGCTTGACTACACTATTGCTGTCTAGCCAACCCAAAGAGAAATAAGGGCCAATTCTCCTACATACTTATGAACTATATGTGTAGAAGGCTTTATATTTTTATATTTTACATTTTTTAAAGCTCCCCAAATTGAAAGGTTGTTCCTTGATTTCTCTGTGCTATAATTGCATTCAGTTTTTTTCTCTTGTAAGCTGTTTATTAAGCTTTGTTCTGTTTTTAGTTTCAGGAATTGGGGGTTGTATACAACTAACCAGTGTCAGCCATATTAGTCTCAAGAGGTTAATTTCACATGGCCACTCTCTATGGACACCTTGGCAGTCAGTGTCATTGTGGGAGCCCCATCATCATCAGACACATGATTGATAAAATACAAAAACAAGATCTAGTATTAGGGGACTATTTTATTTAATTTTTTGCCCATCAGGAACGTAGTAACATAGTTTGTAAGGCTGAAAAAAGACATCTGTCCATCCAGTTCGGCCTGTTATCCTGCAAGTTGATCCAAAGGCAGGCAACAAAAAAAAAATCCTGTGAGGCTGAAGCCAATTTTCCTCATTTTACGGGAAATAAATTCCTTCCCAACTCCAGTCACGCAATCAGAATAACTCCCTGGATCTACGACCCCTCTCTAGTAACTATAACTTGTAATATTATTATACTCCAGAAATACATCCAGGCCCCTCTTGAACTTACCATCACCACCTCCTCAGGCAGAGAGTTCCATAGTGTCACTGCTCTTACCGTAAAGAATCCTCTTCTATGTTTGTGTACAAACCTTCTTTCCTCCAGATGCAGAGGATGTCCCCTCATCACAGTCACAGTCCTGGGGATAAATAGATGATGGGAGAGATCTCTGTACTGACCCCTGATATAGTTATTCATAGTTATTAGATTACCCCTCAGTCGTCTTTTTTCCCTAATTTTGACAATCTTTCTGAGTACTGTAGTTCACCCATTCCAGTTATTACTTTAGTTGCCCCCCTCTGAACCCTTTCCAGCTCTGCAATGTCTGCCTTGTTCACAGGAGCCCAGAACTGTGCACAGTACTGGGCATCTATGTCCCTCAACGGTTCAGACCACCAGGGCCTTCACACTGGTTGACAGCAAATGAGGATGGAAGGAAACTTTTCCCTAGGGGTTAATAAAATTCAATACAGAGGATAGCTTGACACATAAATGTCTTAAAAAAATAATTGTTGACATGTTTTATTCATTTTATTATTTTAGTTCACACTGAAAACATATTATGCCGTATTACAGCAATTCATAGTCTATGTGGCCAGTGGTGCTCACAATCTAAGTTCACCCCATCTCACAAACAAATATACAAAATTTCTCACTGCGACCCCTATAGTTACCCCTATATACGCCAGTGATAAGGAAGGAGAATTGGAGTATGGATCTGGCATCTGACTTATCCTCTCTGTTTGTAGATTCCAGAACAGCAGGGAAGCCCAGAATGAGCAGAAATATACAGTGCCTTGCGAAAGTATTCGGCCCCCTGGAACTTTTCAACTTTTTGCCACATTTCAGGCTTCAAACAAAAAGATATAACATTTTAAATTTTTGGTGAAGAATCAACAACAAGTGGGTCACAATTGTGAAGTGGAACGAAATTTATTGGATCATTTAAACTTTTTTTGTAATAATAAAACTGAAAAGTGGGGCGTGCAAAATTATTCGGCCCATTTACTTTCAGTTCAGAAAACTCACTCCAGAAGTTCATTGAGGATCTCTGAATGATCCAATGTTGTCCTAAATGACTGATGAAGATAAATAGAATCCACCTGTGTGTAATCAAGTCTCTGTATAAATGCACCTGCTCTGTGATAGTCTCAGGGTTCTGTTTAAAGAACAGAGAGCATCATGAAGACCAAGGAACACACCAGGCAGGTCCAAGATACTGTTGAGGAGAAGTTTAAAGCCGGATTTGGATACCAAAAGATTTCCCAAGCTTTAAACATCCCAAGGAGCACTGTGCAAGTGATCATATTGAAATGGAAGGAGTATCAGACCACTGCAAATCTACCAAGACCCGGACGTCCCTCTAAACTTTCATCTCAAACAAGAAGAAGACTGATCAGAGATGCAGCCAAGAGGCCCATGATCACTCTGGATGAACTGGAGTCTGTCCATAGGACAACAATCAGTCGAACACTTCACAAATCTGGCCTTTATGGAAGAGTGGCAAGAAGAAAGCCATTTCTCAAAGATATCCATAAAAAGTCTTGTTTACAGTTTGCCACAAGCCACCTGGGAGACACACCAAACGTGGAAGAAGGTGCTCTGGTCAGATGAAACCAAAATCAAACTTTTTTTGGAAACAATGCAAAACGATATGTTTGGCTTAAAAAGCAACACAGCTCATCACCCTGAACACACCATCCCCACTGTCAATCATGGTGGTGGCAGCATCATGGTTTGGGCCTGCTTTTCATCAGCAGGGACAGGGAAGATGGTTAAAATTGATGGGAAGATGGATGGAGCCAAATACAGGACCATTCTGGATGAAAACCTGTTGGAGTCTGCAAAAGACCTGAGACTAGGACGGAGATTTATCTTCCAACAAGACAATGATCCCAAACATAAAGCAAAATCTACAATGGAATGGTTCAAAAATAAACGTATCCAGGTCTTAGAATGGCCAAGTCAAAGTCCAGACCTGAATCCAATTGAGAATGTGGAATGAGCTGAAAACTGCTGCTCACAAATGCTCTCCATCCAACCTCAAAGAGCTTGAGCTGTTTTGCAAGGAAGAATGGGCAAGAATTTCAGTCTCTAGATGTGCAAAACTGATAGAGACATACCCCAAGCGACTTGCAGCTGTAATCGCAGCAAAAGGTGGCGCAACAAAGTATTAATGCAAGGGGGACAAATAATTTTGCACGCCCCACTTTTCAGTTTTATTATTACAAAAAAAGTTTAAATGATCCAATAAATTTCGTTCCACTTCACAATTGTGACCCACTTGTTGTTGATTCTTCACCAAAAATTTAAAATGCTATATCTTTTTGTTTGAAGCCTGAAATGTGGCAAAAGGTTGAAAAGTTCCAGGGGGCCGAATACTTTCGCAAGGCACTGTAAATGAATGAAATATATGTTAGGGCTCAGGCACACAAACATATTTTTTTCCCATGTCTGTTGCTTTTTTTTTTTTTTTTGCAGCCCATATTCATTTCAATGGGGCCTCTGTCTGCAAAGTCGTTCCGCAAAATAGAACATGTCCTATTATTGTCCACATTATGGACAAAGATAGGACTGTTCTATTAGGGGCTGGACAATCTGTCTGTCATCGACAGACCCTTATTTCTGATATTTAAGGACTCTATACTGACGGGGAGTGTTCCACAGGATTGGCGCATAGCAAATGTGGTGCCAATATTCAAAAAGGGTCCAAAAACAGAGCCTGGAAACTATAGGCCGGTAAGTTTAACTTCTGTTGTGGGTAAACTGTTTGAAGGTTTTCTGAGAGATGCTATCTTGGAGTACCTCAATGAAAATAAGCAAATAACTCCATATCAGCATGGCTTCATGAGGGATCAGTCATGTCAAACCAATTTAATCAGTTTCTATGAGGAGGTAAGTTCTAGACTTGACCGCGGCGACTCAATGGATGTCGTATATTTGGACTTCTCCAAAGCGTTTGACACGGTACCACATAAAAGGTTAGTATACAAAATGAGAATGCTTGGCCTGGGAGAAAATGTCTGTATGTGGGTAAGTAACTGGCTCAGTGATAGAAAACAGAGGGTGGTTATTAACGGTAGATACTCAGATTGGATCACTGTCACTAGTGGGGTACCACAGGGGTCTGTATTGGGTCCTATTCTCTTCAATATATTTATTAATGATATTGTACAAGGTTTGCATAGTAAAATATCAATTTTTGCAGATGACACTAAACTGTGTAAAGTAATTAACACAGAAGAGGACAGTACACTGCTACAGATGGATCTGGATAGACTGGAGGCTTGGGCAGAGAAGTGGCAGATGAGGTTTAACACTGACAATTGTAAAGTTATGCATATGGGAAGGAATAATGCAAGTCACCAGAACATACTGAATGGTAAAACATTGGGTAACTCTGACATGGAAAAGGACCTAGGAATTTTAGTGAACAGCAAACTAAGCTGTAGAAGCCAGTGCCAGACAGCTGCTGCCAAGGCCAATAAGATAATGGGTTGCATCAAAAGGGGCATAGATGCCCGTGATGAGAACATAGTCCTGCCACTTTACAAATCACTAGTCAGACCACACATGGAGTACTGTGTACAGTTCTGGGCTCCTGTGAACAAGGCAGACATAGCAGAGCTGGAGAGGGTTCAGAGGAGGGCAACTAAAGTAATAACTGGAATGGGTGGACTACAGTACCCAGAAAGATTATCAAAATTAGGGTTATTCACTTTAGAAAAAAGATGACTGAGGGGAGATCTAATAACTATGTATAAATATATCAGAAGTCAGTACAGAGATCTCTCCCATCATCTATTTACCCCGAGGACTGTGACTGTGACGAGGGGACATCCTCTGCGTCTGGAGGAAAGAAGGTTTGTACATAAACATAGAAGAGGATTCTTTACGGTAAGAGCAGTGAGACTGTGGAACTCTCTGCCTGAGGAGGTGGTGATGGTAAGTTCACTAAAAGAGTTCAAGAAGGGCCTGGATGTATTTCTGGAGGGTAATAATATTACAGGTTATAGTTACTAGAGATGGGTCGTTCATCCAGGGAGTAATTCTGATTGCCTGATTGGAGTCGGGAAGGAATTTTTCCCCCTAAAGTGAGGAAAATTGGCTTCTACCTCACAGGGTTTTTTTTGCCTTCCTCTGGATCAACTTGTAGGAAAACAGGCTGAACTGGATGGACAGATGTCTTTTTTCGGCCTTACAAACTATGTTACTATGTTACTATGTAAAATACGGAATGCACGTTGCCGGTATCCGTGTTTTGTAGAGCCACAATTTGCAAAGGTGCTTTGCTCCGCGATCTGCTATCTTTTACCCGCTCAAGCCAGGTCTAAAAAAATAGGGAAGGGGGTGGGCCAGTAGACCCGTCTCATTTACCATTTTCTACTTCTGTTTCAGGAAGCTAGGAAGCTGTCTTACATTTAGAACTGGCAGAGGATTCGCCGAAGTTATAAAGAGGCCGGTGCCTCTTCATAGATTTGGTGGAACCACTGCCAGCTTAGGGGTTTATTAAGACTGGGGTCTAAAACGCCGGTCTTAATAAAAGTGCCCATAATGACCTTGGCTAGTGTTTGTTCGCCTGATCATTGCCCCATGTAAAAGGGCCTTCAGCGTTAGAGATTGCTGCAAGAATCTGGTGATTATAAATATAATTAAACCCCTTCCCGACCACCGTACATTTACATCGGGTATTTAAATATTGCACCCGCCCACAAGCACAATAGGCGCCATAGCCCAGGGCTAATGTATGCAATCAACGATAACGTGGATCGCGCACATTTAACCCCCCAGATGCCACGGTCAGATGTATGTAACCACAGCATCTGGGAGCTTAAAAACACAGAAGTGTGTGCTCCTGAGTGTGCAATGGCTCTCCCTAGTTAAGGGAGGGAGCTAATGCATTGGAGTCTATGAGAGACACAATTTAATGCTTGTTTGTTGAAAAAGAGGAACTATTTAAAAGTGTAAAAGAAAGGAAAAAGAAATAAAAATATTTTTTAAAAATATAAAAATTTTAATCACCCCTTTTTACCCCAAATTAAAATAAAAATAAATAATAAAAAAACATCATAGGCATTGACACAAGCAAAAACACCCAAACTATTAAAATATTAAATATTTATCTCGTACAGTGAATAGCAACTTAGACAACTTTTCTAACATGACAGGCTTGGATACAGCAGCTCAGCTCTATGCCTGGTAGTATGCCTGTATAATGGAGTCGCCAAATAATGGTCAGGTACCAGTCCTACATTATGCAAGTGATTACACAGCACTTACACCTACACTGAATAGTGTCATCCACTTCCCAATAGAGACCACATCAGCTAAGGTGTTAATTTATATAGAGCAGACATTTGGATGAACATTTCAAAGGTCCCATTAAAAAAAATGCCCAAATGTGGTGTAAACCTAGCATTACATGACCAAAAGTAGATCCATTGTAATTTGTAGGTTCATCCATTCGTTCAGCCATATCCATCAGTGGCATAGCTATAAAGTTAACGGTTGTGGCCCACAAGTCACACTAAGGGCTCATTCAGACAACCGTAATGTTTTGTGGTCCTTAAATTGCGGATCCGCAAAACATATATACTAGATGTGTTCATTCTGCATTCTGCAAACCGCACATGGCTGGCACTATGATAGAAATGACTATTCTTGTTCGCAAGAAAATTGCGGAACGGATGAGGACCCATTCATACAGAGGAAGATGATTTATGGATTCCCAGAGGTACAGACACAGGCTCACGCCACAATTGGGCAATCCATTTGATGGGACCTTTGAAATGTTCAGCCAAATGTCTACTCTAGATAAATATGGCAGACATATTCAGCTGTACAGTACTGTTCTAAGAAAGTCGCCATGCTGACCATTCAAGCCCCAGCTGGTCAATCAGTGAGGCTGGAAGCCAATCAGGTTCCTGGCTCAGCATTCAAATCCCAGAGCTAGGCGGGGGAGTTAAAAGGGTTGTCCGCTTTATTCGTATTGATGACCTATAATCAGAATAGGTCATCGATATCAGATCGGCGGGGGTCTGACTACCGGCACCCGCCAATCAGCTGCTTAAGGAGAACACAATGTTTGTACGAGCGCTGCCTCCTCTGCTTTTTTACCTGCTTCTCGCAGCAATTGCAGTGGTGAGCAGGTGTAATTACAATTATGGCGTCCCCATTCACTTCTATGGGGCGGTTCTGTCTGTTCAAGTGAATACTACAGAGCCATTCCATAGAAGTGAATGGGGATGCCATACTTGTAATTACACCTGCTCACCACTGCAATTGTTGCAGTGAGCAGGTAAACAGTGAAGAGTAGGCAGCGCTCGTACGAGTGCTGCCTTCTCTTCAAACAGCTGATTGGCAGGGGTGCCGGGAGTCTGCCCCCGTTCATCTGATATTGATGACCTATCCTGAGGATAGATCATCAATAGTTAAGAGGGGACAACCCCTTTAAATCTGCTACTTAGTCATTGCCAGATGCTGGTGATTGCATATAGTGTCTCAGTTTGTACCTCTGCATTGTACCGGAGCTTTAGACTTATTTTCCCTCTGAGGACTAAACATGGCTTAGTGTCTGGATTAACCCCTAATCTACTGTATTGGCTTCTACTGATTTAACTGGTATTCTGACCCTGGCTAATTTATGGATTAACCCCTTGTTTGGATGTGAGTGTATGTGCTGTTAAAAAAAGCCTTTATGCTATATTTATACACAGACCAAAAGTTTGGACACACCTTCTCATTCAAAGAGTTTTCTGTATTTTCATGACTATGAAAATTGTAGATTCACACTGAAGGCATCAAAACTATGAATTAACACATCTGGAATTATATACTTAACAAAAAAAAAGTGTGAAACAACTGAAAATATGTCTTATATTCTAGGTTCTTCAAAGTAGCCACCTTTTGCTTTGATTACTGCTTTGCACACTCTTGGCATTCTCTTGATGAGCTTCAAGAGGTAGTCACCTGAAATGGTATTCCAACAGTCTTGAAGGAGTTCCCAGAGATGCTTAGCACTTGTTGGCCCTTTTGCCTTCACTCTGCGGTCCAGCTCACCCCAAACCATCTCGATTGGGTTCAG
>ONZH01008672.1:0-39921 GCA_900303285.1 Rhinella marina
GGACACGTTCATGGCACCCCCTCGTGCAACTTCCATCACTGCGGGGCCCGCTATCAGCAGGAGGGACAAGTATCGGCGGATGTTGCGGGAGTACCTGGCAGACCGTACCCCTGTCCCCCCCGATCCCTCGGCGTCCTACACTTACTGGGTCTCCAAGTTGGACACGTGGCTGGAACTGTCCCTGTACGCCTTGGAGGTGCTTGCCTGCCCTGCCGCCAGCGTGCTATCAGAAAGGGTGTTCAGCGCAGCCAGGGGCATTATAACCGATAAGCGCAGCCGCCTGTCAACCGACAGTTCCGACAGGCTGACGCTAATCAAAATGAACAGCAAGTGGATTGACCCGGACTTTGCTTCTCCAACAGTGGAAAGCAGCCAAAAGTGAAGTGTCATCTGTATGAAGTGCCATTTCCTCCTTCACCTCCTCCTCCTTAACCGCCGTAGAATTGCTCCGTAAAAAAAAATATATATATTTATGGCTCACCTCTTGGGCCTACAAACAATTTTTAAGAGGTCTCACCTCTTGGGCCTACAAACAATTTTTAAGAGGTCTCACCTCTTTAGCCTCCACATAATTTTTAAGAGGTCTCACCTCTTGGGCCTACAAACAATTTTTAAGAGGTCTCACCTCTTTAGCCTCCACATAATTTTTAAGAGGTCTCACCTCTTGGGCCTACAAACAATTTTCCTCATGGCTCACCTCTTGGGCCTCCACATAATTTTTAAGAGGTCTCACCTCTTGGGCCTACAAACAATTTTTCTCATGGCTCACCTCTTGGGCCTACAAACAATTTTTAAGAGGTCTCACCTCTTTGGCCTCCACATAATTTTTAAGAGGTCTCACCTCTTGGGCCTACAAACAATTTTTCTCATGCCTCACCTCTTGGGCCTACAAACAATTTTAAGAGGTCTCACCTCTTGGGCCTACAAACAATTTTTATTATGGCTCACCGCTTGGGCCTTATACAATTGTTAAGAGGTCTCACCTCTTGGGCCTACAAACAATTTTTATTATGGCTCACCTCTTGGGCCTTAATACAATTGTTAAGAGGTCTCACCTCTTGGGCCTACAAACAATTTTTAAGAGGTCTCACCTCTTGGGCCTACAAACAATTTTTATTATGGCTCATCGCTTGGGCCTTAATACAATTGTTAAGAGGTCTCACCTCTTGGGCCTACAAACAATTTTTATTATGGGTCACCTCTTGGGCCTTAATACAATTGTTAAGAGGTCTCACCTCTTGGGCCTACAAACAATTTTTAAGAGGTCTCACCTCTTTGGCCTCCACATAATTTTTAAGAGGTCTCACCTCTTGGGCCTACAAACAATTTTTCTCATGCCTCACCTCTTGGGCCTACAAACAATTTTTAAGAGGTCTCACCTCTTGGGCCCACAAGCAATTTTTATCATGGCTCACCTCTTGGGCCTACAAACAATTTTATTATGGCTCACCTCTTGGGCCTTAATACAATTGTTAAGAGGTCTCACCTCTTGGGCCTACAAACAATTTTTATCATGGCTCACCTCTTGGGCCTTAATACAATTGTTAAGAGGTCTCACCTCTTGGGCCTACAAACAATTTTTATCATGGCTCACCTCTTGGGCCTTAATACAATTTTTAAGAGGTCTCACCTCTTGGGCCTACAAACAATTTTTATTATGGCTCACCTCTTGGGCCTTAATACAATTTTTAAGAGGTCTCACCTCTTTGGCCTCCAATTAATTTTTTCGAGGGCTCACCTCAAGCTAACTTTGCGCACTCCTTAAAAAATTTCTCTCTAGCCTGCCTTCTCCATGAGCCTCTGGCCAGCCCACGGCCTCTTCCTGCCTTTTGCGGTCCTACGCATCCCTCAACATCCCCACTGCTTTACCTGCTAGACATGACACTGGGCCAGGTCGGGTCACTGACTTCATCATACTCAACCACCTCCTCTTACGCTGCCTCACTTTGCTCCAACAGCCTCCCTTGCTGGCAACTGTGTCTCATCATCGTCCCTAATCATTTTAAACTTTAGTGCCCGTTCCACACCACCATCAGCTAGAGATGGAGCTTGCTCCAGTGTTTGGGCATCAGAACAAACAAAATCCTCAGATAGCTCCTGCGATTCTTGCATGGGTGGGAACACTGGGTTGATAACATTGGGCAGGGTGGGAGGAAGGAGGGTCAGAGTGAGGTCCCTGCAGTTTCTGCAGGCTATCGACGAGACTGGACTTTGTGGACTTGACTGGGTGGTGGACAGATTTAACAAATCTAGAAGGAGAAGGAGGGGTTTGCCGAGCTGTCTGTAAGGGTTGCGGAAATCCAGACAGAACCAAGGCCCAAAACTTGGGTGGGGGTAGCAGGTTTGCCCGTCCCCGCCTCCACAACATTCACCCAGTGTGCCGTCAGGGAGATGTAGCATCCCCGGCCTCAAACCAAAGTGTTGGTGGTCAAATGGCCTTTTGCAGTAACCGTGTTACTCGGGCGTGGATGATGTTTTGGGACATGTGCCTGGGCAAGGCAGGGATGACACAGAGGGAAAAATAGTGATGGCTTGATTGCTTTCCCCCTTGCCTATGCCATCTGTGGTTGTCATAGGCAACGTGATTTTAAGGGGTTCAGAATTTTATCTTCTTTTTTGTCTAGTTTGGCTTGGGGTCCATGGCAATGTAGAGGAAAGAAGGTTTCCTTGTATGGTCTCACTTTACAGAGAGGTTAGATTGTCTTTGGAGTGTATTGTTGAGAGGCTGTGATAGTGGCGTAATAGTGCGACTTGGGCGCGTTATATGCACCCAGACATGCTTCCCCTGCTGTCCCAGTTGCATTCCAGCAGTGTTGGCATCCTTTTCTGAGGTTTCAGGGTGGACTTGGTGACCTCCAAGTGGTCGAATTGAGATTTCCAAGTGGCGAGCATTTTTTTCCCATAGACTTTAATGGGATTCGATATTCGGTCGAATAGTCGAATCTCGCGGTCTATTCGAATCGAATTTCGAACTTTCGAATATTTCACTACTCGCTCATCTCTATTCATGACTAATCAAATTTTTTTCCTAAACTTCAGATCGAATTCCACTTTGGATGCTTCGATTTTCTCAGCACTAGTGATCACATACATCTATGCTGTGCCTTAAAAAAATTTCCCCCTACACACACACAAAATAATTTTTACATTTCAACTGTGTTAACCCTCCCAAAAAATTTTTTTTAGTTTAACCGTGTGGAAAGTGAATGCACTACGCAGCAGCTGCTGACAGACAGCAACAGTGCCAAGATGGAGCACCACCAGCAACGCAAAGTGGGCGAGGTCTATACATCAGAATCAGCTGGTAGAGTGTGAAAATCTTCCTTAATCAGTGATGTTTCAAACACTGGAGGAGGACAACTTGGTCCGTTTGAGTGTCAACACTAGACACCCCCCCTCCCCCCGCAATGCTGAAAACCCTCTCTGAGATAACACTGGAGGCAGGGCAAGAAAGAAGATAAAGAGCAAACTCCTACTGTTCAGGCCACAGTTCCAGTTGCCTGCCCAGAAATCCATGGGGTCCGGGAACAGGGTATGGGACAGGGACTAGGTATAGTTTAGGTAGTCCTGAACCTGAGTGTTGAGGCGGGAGCTGTTGGCTTGTTGACTGGCCTTATCCGGGCGTGACATGTAGAAAACCTGCTTCATCATGTTGAGGAGACTGAAATAGCTGCTGTGGCTTCTGCTGCTCAGGGTGGTAGGAGTGGGGGTGACTCTCCCTTTTAGACACACTGGTGGCAGTCATCTGCTTGCTGTAAGCTGTGTCAAGCTGCATATACAGAGTTTCCTGGTAGTAACATAATTTGCCCTCCCTTTCTGCCAACGGAAAACATTTCCCCATTTTGCCTTGTTATCCCAGGGTGTAAAAGCATGGTAATCCAGTAATCCTCAGTCTGCTTGATGTCAATGATACGTTTGTCACTGCATAAGAAAGACAGCATACAGGTGGCCATTCTGGCCAGTGTGCTTGAAGAGCCATTTCTTTCCGCTCTGCCCCCACTAAGATGACCAGTGGCAAGTGCCATCTTTATTATCATCTTCTTACTTCTCCACCTCCAATTCCTTTTGCCACGGCAGCTCCTCATCCTCATCTTCTTCATTTACTCCTCCTTGGCAGATTCCCTTGGTGTGTCCCAAACAGCTATAGGGCAGACAGCAAGAGGCGTTAGCTGCTCTTATTCCATCATGATCCCCTGCTGCATGAGCATCAGCATCTGTTCTAAGATAAATATGGGAGATATGACATTGTTTATGCTGCAGTTGTCCCTGCTGACAAACTTTGTGGCTTCTTCGAAGGGCTTCAGTATTCGACAGGAATCTCGGATGAGCTGCCACTGCCTGACCTTGAAACAACACATGTTCCCTGCTGCTGAGGCTTTCTGGTGCATGACAAAATCGTTCATGGCTTTTGTTGCTCCTACAGATGCTCAAGTATGTGTAATGTTGAATACCAGCAAGTTGGCATGTTGCAGATTCATCGCAGCATAAGACGGGCTGAAGTGCTTGTATTGTCTCCTGGACTTTGTCAGCATCCTGCGCAAGCCAATGTACTTATTTAGAAAATGCTGCACCACTAGGTTGATGACGTGCACAGGGAGCATGTGTTATTTAGCCAAGGTTGATCCTGTCTGTTCCATGTATAGCTTGGCAGTGCTCAACTGCTTCTGATCCTATCTGTTCCATGTCTAGCCTGGCAGTGCCCAACTGCTTCTGATCCAGTCTGTTCCATGTCTTGCCTGCAGTGCCTTATTGTTTCTGTCCTGTGTATGTCCTACCTTCATGAGAGAGGTCCTGGGTTCTCCAGAGGGAGAACATCTAATCTGTAGTTCTGCCTGTGACCGCCATGCTTCCATTCTGCATGGGGTCCATGAATGTGCTGCTTCCTGTTTGTCTTCTGATCCATGTCCTGAATTTGTTTGGGTTCCAGTCCTTCTGTTGTCTGTTACGCTGGTGCTTGCACCAGCATGGTACTCTGCAGGTAGTGGCCATTTGTACCAGGACTATCCTGAGGGTGCGACCAGTGAGCCCTTGGCAAAGTTCTTTGCCCTCTGGGGTTTTTCTCTGGTCTACTGGTTTAGTAGTAGAGCTACCACTGTTACCTAATTTCCTAACCTGCTTTTCA
This sequence comes from Rhinella marina, assembly GCA_900303285.1. Classification (NCBI taxonomy): domain Eukaryota; kingdom Metazoa; phylum Chordata; class Amphibia; order Anura; family Bufonidae; genus Rhinella; species Rhinella marina. The sequence continues at coordinate 5,123 of ONZH01008672.1, forward strand.
TTCACTGTCTTGTTCATTTATTACATGTATAATAAAGTATTCTGTTGGTCTCTGGTCTATAATTTGCCTGTGGCCTGTTTGTAAAAAAAAAAAAAAGAGAGAGGAATACTTTAAGGTTTCTTGATCTGAAAACCACTAGAGAATGTGTAAATGATGTCTGTGTGCTGACAAAAGTCCTTATATTCTTTGTCAAAATGGTAAGTGAACATTGTGACTTTTGTAGATCAGGCACAAATTCCTACAGAAATACCTACAGAAATATGATTTTTTAAATTTATCTATAAGGAGGAGCGCATATTTTTATTAACATAAAAAGCAAGACATAAATCAGTGATATGGAATTTATTCTTCAAAGACATAAGATGCTGTCTTTAGAGACTGTACATTATGTCCAGATTTTTTCTCATTCACAAAGTTGCTTATGTTGGCTCATTGAATAAAAAAAAACACATTACTTTTGCCTTACAAAGCCAGTGTTTGATTATTTATCACATATCTGGAAAAATAGATGTTTTGCTTTTTTCCTTAATTTATTGCCTTTTATTTCAACGATGTATCATTAAAATTAAAACAGACTGGCTTTAATTTAACTATGGCATGCTGTGACTAAACGACTGAAAGGTAGCCTCATGAGGCCACTGCCACTGTCTAACTACGGCACATCAAAGGAACATTGCATTCTCCTTCTCTCCCACTGTGGGATCATAGAAACGAAAACCTACATATTGCTGCCATATTGCTGTTGAAATTCAAAAGGGAACTGTCAGTGGCTGTGAAAATAATACCATTTACTGTAATTCAATCTAACACATTAAGTGAACTTGAGTGTTTGTTTCTGCCAGTTTGGCTGATACTGGATCAGAATTTAACAGTTTTATTTGCTTTTATGAACATTTGATTGTGAAACAACTACATAAAATAATAGAGATGGAAGCAATACTCAAAGGAAAGAATATGCAGATTGATGGATGCCAGCAAATATCCACCCGATCTAAAGTTCCAAGCTGTCAAAAGAACATAATGTTGCATCATTCAACAATATTAAAGGGACTCTGTCTTAAGGAAATTCACTGTTAAAGCAGGTTCAATGTCTTGTAGGGCTAACTGACCTGAATGTAATCATTCATTTTACTTACCAGTTCTGTTGCTTCATTCTAGAGAGAAAATATGTTTTTTTTTCCAGTTAAGTGCACCGAGGACAGGCCCACGTCACTTTGTACACCCTTACTCCTCCTGCTTCTTCTGCCAGCCCGTCCTTGTCCTTCTTAACGGACAGGATCAAACAAGATAATAATGAAGGGACCTTGCCATGACAATCAGGAAGGAGAGGGTAGAGCTGGAAGTAGAAGCAGGAGGAGAAAGGGTGAACACAGTGGCTTGGGCCACCTTTGGTGCACTTAACCGCTCATTTGCATATGATTTTTTCTCCATATTGAAGCAACAGATCACTAAGTTAAAGGTATCATTATATTAAGCTGAGCTACCTATACAAGGCACTGTGTCTGGTTTATCAGTGAACATCCCTTTTAATGCAATGCTTTAGTCTTGAGACATAAATTGGAAGAAAACTCTAGGACTGATGGTTGAAATGATGCTTTTAACATAGGTGAATAATGGAATCTGTGCTTTGCATCTACTGGAATGCTGCACCATTATTTTCTTTTGACTACATGAAAAAATAGTCATGGTAAAAGTTTTTCCTTCGTCCAATGTCTTTGAGAGTCTTAAAAGACTATGTACACCATCAGATGCATGTTATTTTATTATTGCATTTTACTTATTTTGGATTAAAAATATTTTTTTCATTTGGTCTTTATAAAAAATATTTAACTGTTCTGTCAGAAAGGGGTAACTGTTTTTCTAGCTGTGTGAATAGTACTTTCACTTTTACTTTGACTCGGTCATCTAATAACTCTTATCTCTAATTTACTAAGTGGTCATAAATACTTATTTAAGCTACATTCTTATCAGTAAGATAAAAACTGAGCTATATTGAAGCCCATTAGGTGAGATGGCAGACGGAAGAGAAAGAAAATTTTGAGGTTGCTACTAGATATGAGCAAAGTATTGGAAAATTTGAATTACTTAATGACAAACACATTTCTTTGTAAGTAGTGGGTGCATTGACAGTCATTATACCCCTCAGATGACGCGTTCATAGCTGATTGCGGCATCTGACATTAACTTTAAAGTTCAAAATAATAAAATAAAAATAAAATCATAATTATCTCATCTGTTTGATCGCGAAGAGCCGGTCGCCACCATCTTGATTGAAGAAAATAGAAGTTAAAAAAATCTGCAGTGGGAAAATTAAAACAAATTAGAAAAAAAGATATGTGTTACTATCTCGTTTTAACTGGCAGATAACACGTTCACTGACTTTAAATTGCAACCATACATGCTGCCCATTCTATCTCTATCCAGTGTCTTTTGTCTATTGGTATTACAAGGTACTTTCCCTGTAAGAACGAGACTGAGCAATAGGTTTTCTAGCTTGCTAGTCCCTGTGAAGATATAGATATATGATGTTATTATGTTTTGATTTTCCATGCTCAACCTCTGACTGTTACTGGATCCGCTGCCTGACCTGACTTCTGCCTGACTACTGTATTGATCTTGTGTTGCTTCCCCTCATAATTGGACTGTTACTAGATTAAATGTATTTTGCCTGCCCTGACTTCTGTTCATCTACAGACTGATATCTCTTGACCTGCCTGGGTCAGCTGTCACTCACAAGTAAAGGCCTGGAGGTTCACCTGCAGTAGTGTCCAGTTTCCTGTACAGGGGTTAAAGGGTGAAGACCAAGTAGGCCACCTAGATGATGCCTTCAGAAGTAGCTCAAAGCCACTTACAGTATGTTCAGTAACACAGTGAGTCCAGACATTTTGTGTGACATTCCTCTCATGATAATTTCTCCCCATAACTTGACTTAAATACAGGCAATTATTTGTAGAACCAAAGTAAACTAAATAACAACGTTTCTATCCTGGTCCATATCCTATTACATATTAAGTGTAAGATGTTGTACAAAGTTGTGGGAGAAAATGAAAAAAATAAGTTTGCTATTTTTGTTAAAAAATAACACTTTTTAATCAAGGTCACTGACTTTATACAGTAGTTCCTTTTATCTAGTGAGTTGAGGTTAGCTTTAAGAATGTATCTCTACATATTGCACAAGCCTTTCCTCTAATGATGGAAACACAAGTTTATCAAGAGAGACACAACACATTATTATAACCTCTGAATAACTGACATGTCATTAAACTGCTCTTCATTGGTTAATTTAAAGCCTGATTAATTGCAATATAAATCTTTCTTGCTTCCACAAAGGTTGCTAATTTTCAGAATATCATTGACAGATACTGGCTAATTGAAGTGGATAGCAATGGCCAAGAAAGAGACACCAAGACCTGCAGAGCAACAGCAATGTATTATGTGTTTGTCCTGTAATGTGTCACTGGTGGCACATATAACCTTACACATCAGATATATTTAGTAACTGTTTTTTTTCCCTTTCTTACTTGTGATTGCTTTAAAATGAGAATAAAAAAAAAACTAACAAAAATATTTTCCTTTAAAACAAAGGGTCCTGGAAATAACTGTGTTAATGTATATATCTACACTGTAGATGAGAAATTCAGTTTTGGTATATTTAAAAAATACAGATGCTCTGTACCGTTTCAATCAAGCAGTGGGCAAGTAATACACTATTTATTACCAGCAGTGTTTGGAAATACAGTGCATAGTGCAATGTTAATCTGTATAGAGATGAGTTATTACCAGAAGATGATGAATTTCTTTATATTGGTAAATGTGAACCTGCAGTAAGTTTAGTATGGAGTGGGTTTGAAATTGTCCTTCTTCACATCAGTAAAATCTATACATCCTACCGAAGTTGTATCCCAGACTAACTGTAATCTCAGTTAAATAATCTATCAATTGTATCCCAGACTAACTAATCTATCAATTATTCTGAAACAGCTAAAGTATCAAAGTTGCAGAAAAACAGTCAAATATGCCCCTGCCTGTGGTTGTAATGCTGATGCAGTGGTACAGAAATTATGAACAAGTGGATGCTGATAAATATTTTCATAACTGAAAAATTCCAAGATTATTTTTTGTGCTTCATCCACAAGGGGCAGACATGGACAGTGAGCCCTAACTAGAACCCCACCTGCTTCCCCTGCCTATTTGCAGTGCAAGCTCTAAGTTGCAAGTCCACAACTGGTCAACGTTCCTTACTCTGCTAAGGTGCAAGACAAACAACACAGAGACAAAAACAAGGCACAGAGACAGAGTCATACTGAAATGGGTCAGAACCAGAAGGACAACAAAGTATCAAATGGAGAGGCAGAGAGTAGTCAAATAGCCAAGCTGAGATCAGAACCAGACTTGAAACTCAGTACCAATACGTTAGACAGAAAGTGGTCAAAAGGACAAGCCGAGGTCAAAACGAGGTCAAAAATATGCAACCAAGAACACAGGTAGTGAGTCAGAGACTATCACTGGCACTGGTACATGAAGGGGTTAAAATAGAGCACTGCGTCCTAGGATCATTAGTCAGAACACTAGCACATAGGAATGGATCAGCTCAGCAAGCAGCCCACTGCTATTCTCCTCCAGCATATGCCCGTTATGGGGAGAAAGAGCCTTGCATCCTGTTGCTAAGGACATTGTTGCATCACCAAGGGCATGGCTTAGCAGCGTGTCTCTCCCATCACATTCATGCCAAAGCTGGAGATCTTGCTGCTGGAGCCCGGACAGGTAAGTTTGTATACATATAAGGTGCCTTTAAGGTAAAGTGACTGTAGATATAGGACTGTTCGGTCACATTCGAACCTTGGTCACAAAGTCACAAGCTAGGCAGAAAGAAGTGAACAGTAACCTAGGACCCCCATGGACAGCGTGTATGCGCTGCGGGGGAATGCTGCAATTTTTTCCTTATATTTCACAAGGAGGACATGTCAAAATAAAAGATTGTATTTGCATTCAAAATCTTTGAGTGTGCAGTGGTATTCCTCGCTTGATATATCTCGGATTACATCCGTACCACTTAAGCACCTCACATTTTGTACGAGTCCAAACCCACTTTTGATTTACACTATACATATAAGAGCAGGTATTTTACTTGTACAACTGATCAAGCTGCATGAGCATGATCACCCTCATATAAAAGATTATATTTAGACAGTGCATATTTTCCATTATTAACTAAAACAAGATTAATGATTCTAACTTCTTAGCACCACATTGCTTAATTTCTTTCACATTTCAGGGCTCATTCACATCTGCATTGAAGGCTCCGTTCGGGGTCTCCGTTGCAGAATCCAGTGGAGAGAAAAGTCTCCACTAAAAAGCAGACTTCTGAACTAAAATCAAACAGGATCTATTTGGCTCCATTCAAGTCAGTTATGTGTGAATCCAGCACTTCTGTTATTTTCAGTGTTCTGCTTATAATGGAGCAGAATTCCAGAAATGAATAGCGCAAATGTGAAAGAGTCCTTGCAATCATTTTTCTACTTCTTCAAATTGCTCAGACACCACAACCTGCATTTGAGTGGAACAGTGGTTTGCATTGTTGTCCTACATAACCTGAATCATAACTTTGAATCCAACTACGGATGATATCTGTATGTAGCTTGTATGTTCTACCCCCCTTAGTTGGATTTCTATGAAGTTAACGTTAACATGTGGGTGTCTGAGAAAGTGATTAAATTATTATTTAAAAAAATAAGTAAATAAGTAAGGCAAAATGAATTGTGAGTTTATAGTGTACTATAGTATATGCTAATGTGCTCCTAGACTTTAATGGAGAGAAAAAAAAAATATAAAAAAAAAAGTATCTGCTGTCTGGAAAAGTAAAGTATAATTTACTTTCTATGCAATAATATTCATATCATTACTGTACTAAAAAATGTTATGTTATCCTTTATATTGTAGATGTTGGAATTTACAATGGCTCTCTTCTACTCTGGTATACTGCACACATAGCAAAAATTTTTGCAGATCAGTACAATCTACTGTAGCAAAATCTGCATCAGATTTCAATACAATAGATGTGGAGGAATTTTTAGTAAATGCCATCCACATAGAGCAGTCAATTTCCATCCCGAAATGTTTGCTATTTTGCTGTGATGGTTTTAAATCGTGATGGTACATTTGTGTAATTCGTTCAATGTTCAATGGTCAGAGTTTTGTAACTTCTTTCCAGTACAGAAACACTGAAGTTGTGGCACTTTGTAGTATCCTAGACTTGAGGGTTCTACTAATTGTAAATAGTTATGTATTGAATTGTATTATTTAGTACTATTTTGCATGTATGACCATTGCTACCAGTATGGATGTAGGTGGTAAGGGTTAACAAGAAACAGGGCTAACCACCCTGTTCCTTCCCTTCTTGGTAGGAGTTGGCTGCCAGGGGGGAGAGTTCCTGTGCAACCACAAAGAAGTGAGGAAGCACATTACTGAGCTCCTGCTCCTAAGAGAGGTTCTTCAGAGAAATCAGTTTTATTAAAGGGGTATTCTCATCTTAGACAATGGGGGCATATCGCTAGGATATGCCCCCATTGTCTTATAGGTGCGGGTCCCACAGCTGGGACCCGCACCTATATCCAGAACGGAGCGGGGAGCGCTGCGCCTGGAGGACCCCGGGTTTCCGGGGGTCCTGCCACCACTAGGCGCAGCTCCCCGCTGCACTCATAGAAATGAATGGGAGCGCAGCGCGCAAGCGCGGCCACCGCTCCCATTCATTTCTATGGAGCCGACGGAAGTAGCCGAGCTGGCTCGGCTATTTTCGGCGGCCCCATTGAAATGAATGGAGGGCGGCTGCACATGCGCAGTGCGCCCTCACTCAGTTCGGGGGCTCCGTTCTGGATATAGGTGCGGATCCCAGCGGTGGGACCCGCACCTATAAGACAATGGCAGCATATCCTAGCGATATGCCCCCATTGTCTAAAATGAGAATAACCCTTTAAGAACTTAAGTGAATCCTTGAGAAGAGATACAGCAAAGTGAACAGCTGAATCCAGCAGACATCCATCACCCAGAGCATTACTAGGCCGCAAGAAAAACTGGGGGTCAGTCAGCACATCCAAGTATGCAGGTGCACGTCACTGTGGCTGCAAACAAAACAGTAAACAACAAAATGCAACAGCACTCTGCAAACACAAACAATAAAATAAGTACATGCCATCTTCACTATCTATACTATGTACTAACGCTACATTGTAAATGTGAGATTCGTGGCAAATACTTTTGTACAAAATTATTTGTGCCCATCTGCCACACGTCAAGGCGATCTTTTTAAGACGGGAACCTAACACTAAACAACATATTCACTAAGTGCCATCACAGCCTTCATTAACTACAGAGGATGCAGGCTCCACATGCATGCCGAGCCAAACATTGTATTGTACCTCTTATGGCCTCCACTGCTTTTAGGGAATGCAGGCTCCACATGCATGCCAAGCCCACACAATATGATACCTCTATTGGTGCCACACTGACCTCTATTATGCTCAGGGAATGTAGGTTCCACACAAATGCTGAGCCCACTCTGTGGTCTGTTTTATAGGGAGAGCAGGACACAGCTTTATGCTTGCACTAATTAAAATCAGCCTGTAAGGCAAACAGGTTAGTTAGGAGTGCACAACTGAAATGATGGTGGAGTCAGCCACGCCTCCACTCTAAACTGCAAGAAACACTGGGGGTCACCCAGAACATTACTAGGCCAGCATGACCTAAGGGTTAAATTGCAGCCAAACTGCCTCCAAAATCCCTAATGGTGTCAGAGAAAATTGCACTCAAGTTCTTCTGCTGTTGAATGTTTTTGAAGCTCCATGTTGCACTTAGTAAAAAAGACTTTGCTACATTTAATTTTGGACTCATTGTTCTATGCTACATTTCTACTGCAGCGTTTCCCAGGGAGCAACAACCTGAAGGAGTACACCATGATACCACACTTCACCAGGGCCACTACCACTCCCATACTCTGCATCTGCTCCTCCGGGCTCGCTGCACTTCCATAGTAATCTAGCATACTTGACTATTCTGTGCTCTAGTCTGTCCAATAGACAGCAAGGTCCTATAGAAGCGTATTGACTATAGTGAGCATCGGTATATTCACTTTCATAGAGAGCTCAAGTATAATATTTAGAATGTTAATAACATTTACAATACTTTATTATACCCCAAAGTGATAACTCCATAGTAATACTTCTATGGACACAATGTCAGATTTAATCAATACTGTATTTTTGTTATTAAAAAAAAACAAAACAAAACAAAAACAAACAACTCTGATAATATTTAGAAAGCCGAGACATATGACTTTGGTAACCAAGCTCAAAATCTCTAAAAGCTAGACTGCCAGGAGCTAAACACTTTTTAATCAATCTCCCTTTTCTTCTGAGAGCAACATTTTCAGCAGGAAAGGCAATTCAAAAGTACAAGAATTTTAGATGATTTCCAAGCTATTTAAACAACAGGAGGATGAGATGCTATATCTTGCATGACATTCTGTAAGTCATAGTTGTTGTACTGTATTTCTTTTCTATACTACATAAACCACTATACATTATAATGATATAACCCAACCAGGAAATTTGAAGCCAGTAATGCATGTAAAGAGAAAAACAGGTGATTATATATTACATTTCTAAAATATGAAGAGCATAATTATTTGAGCAAGGCCTTTTCATAAACTATTGATTGTTATAGCGGTGTCTAAGCATAACTACAACTACCTTGGGGAGGGTTTTAGGAGGTACTATAGGCGGGTGAGCTCAGAGTTCTCGCGCTACAAGCTAATTTCCCCTGACGAAGCCACACCAGGGTTGAAACATGTTGTAAGTGTTGTGCAAGTTCTTTTAGGCTAGCTGACATAATTTAGCTGTTTAAAATGGAGAACAATAAGTCTTGCTTGTACAGTACACATGAATACTCCTGTAGGGAGATTAGTTGGAGAACAGGGAGAAAGTGTGCTTGAATGATCAATGTATGAAGTGCTAGTCACACTAAGTAAGTATCAATCAGTAATACAGTGATTTTTGCTACTCTGTAGCCCTAGTGGTTTGCTGCTCACAAAATGAATACAGATATTACTGCAGCTGGCAACATACATTTCAAATGATCTATTTGGAAACATTATTCTTTCACAACTTAACATGTCTGAACATACTGAAGCCTGTTTGCTGTCCCTGAGTTCCCAATTGAGATCATATCCACAACATCAATTGCCTCATATTAGACAACTTCGGCTTTAATAAGTCCACAAATATGGGGTATCGGTGGTACACCCACTCATCACGATTGATTTATTATTTTTTAATTTCCAATAATAAAAGTTACATTTTAACTACTACATGAGATGATCCAGAGTGGGATTTTTTTTGTGATACTGACCTTTGTGAAAATGTATTTCATGATAACTCATATTGGACATTGGAATACAGACCACATATGCTGATGAAATATGTTGGCGTTTGATGCAATTTAGATTCTGATTGTTGCTGTGCCGTAAGGTCTGAGAATAGCTGCTGTGAAACAGGCTGGTGAGCTTGAGACAGGAACCAGCATAGCTAGGAATCTGAGTGGTTCTTACTGTAGTATCCAATACACAAGATGGTGAGATGATAGACTTTGGGAACAACTGCTTGGATTGTGTGGGCTGTGTCTACATTGGCTCAGAATTGGAAAGACCAGAGGATGATGAGGCCAATTGAAGGACGTGTTCATACTAGAATACAGTACTTAGTGAATAGAATCATGGAGAAAACAAGGTAAAAAACTAGCCAAGTGCTGTCACTATTGTTGTTAAACGTTGATATTCCTTTAAAGATATGGTACCCCCTCTTCAAAAAACACTTTACACTTACAGTACAGTACTGTTTTCCTGGTTTGGCCCTCCGACTCATGACAGCGCTTTTCTCCTTTACTGCAGTGTGGTGACCTTCAAGATGGAGAGGATTGCATTTCTAAGAGTCTCATCCATGTGCTGAATGATCATTGAGCCTCTTCCCTAATTGAACTGATCACAGATATCAGTGTCAGGCAAGAAAGAGTGAAGTGTGCAAGTGCATTGATCCAGCAAAACACTATGCCAGATCATTAAAAAAGCAATCAGGGAAGTCTGACACTGGTGGACCACCCCAACTGTGGACCATAAGACAGAGGCACTTTAAGCAAGATTTTTTTTCTTGCTAAATAGTGCATCATATAGTGCAAAAATACAGTAATTGTGTAATTGTCACGGGGGAGACAAGGGAAGGTGTGCCCTGTACTTGAAACCCCCCTTCTTTCCCTACCTACTTGCCTCAAACGGCCCTAGGCGGCCGAGGACAACCACAAAGACGTTCCCTATACTGGGTAAGTGCAGAGGGAGGGAAAGGGAACACAGGGAGAGACAAAACACAGACGGAACAAACACACTGATAGAGTAGTCAGCAAGCCGGGTCAAACACAGGAGATAGTGTAAATACCAGGGGTCAAGACAAAGAGATCCAAGTCCAAAGTCAGAGTCCAAATAGCAAATCCAAAACACAAGGTCGCACAAGCACTGATCAAAAGTATAAACTAATCACAGGCGTCTGAGTGAGGCAGTTGCCATCTTTAAATAGCCCACCCAGGATCATGTGATGTGGCCAGCATCACATGACCTGAGGCGGAGCAAGCTGTCCAAACAATATGTAAAGTAGCCATGTGGTGTGATCAGCACCACATGGCTAAACCCAAACAGAGAATTAACTCATGAAGTGCTGGCTGACAAGACCAGCACTTCAATTCCCTATTGCTCGTCTCTAGGGGGGCGGAGAGGTCCGGCGATGTCGTGCAGAGGGAGCGCGACGCCGACCTCGCGTGACAGTACCCCCTCCTTCACGAGGGGCCACCGGACCCTTACCAGCGGGAGCAGGCTTATCGGGATGCTACAGATGGAACTTTCGGATGAGCGAGTCTGCATGCATCCTGGTCAACGATACCCAAGACCTGTCCTCAGGACCGAACCCCTTCCAATGTACGAGGTACTGGAAGGAATTCCGGACCCTTCTCACATCCACAATTCTGGCAATCTCATGCTCCATTTGTCCTGCTACCTCAACCGGAGGCGGAGACTGTTCCTCAGGACCAACGGGAGCAACATAACGTTTGAGCAAAGACACATGAAAAACATTATGAACACGAAGGGAGTCGGGTAAACATAACCTAAATGAAACCGGATTGATCACCTTGGTGATCCTGTAAGGACCAATGAAGCGAGGTGCAAACTTGTAGGATGGTACCCTCATGTTGAGATTTTTAGTCGATAGCCATACCTTATCCCCAACCTTAAAATTCACACCCTTAGAACGTTTTCTATCAGCCTTAGCTTTTTGAACTCCTTGGGCCTTTTCCAGGTTCGACTGAACCTGTGCCCAAACTGTGCACAGTTCTTGAGAAAAATCATTGACCTCTGGGACAACCGACGCAGAAGGGGAAAAGGAGCTAAAGAGTGGATGAAAACCCATATTGCAGAAAAACGGCGACATCCCAGAGGATGAATTAACACGATTATTAATTGCAAACTCAGCCAGAGACAGGAATCTGGCCCACACATGCTGGTTATCAGAAACATAACATCTGAGATATTGCTCAACGGATTGGTTAAGACGTTCAGTCTGACCATTGGTCTCCGGATGAAAGGCTGATGAAAAGGACAAAGAGATACCAATCTTATTACAGAACGTCCTCCAGAACCTAGACACAAACTGTACTCCCCTATCAGAAACGATATTCTCAGGAACACCATGCAGTTTGACAATATTATCAATGAACACGGACACCAAGACCTTCGCAGAGGGTAATTTACACAAAGGAATAAAATGACACATTTTGCTGAATCTGTCAACCACCACAAATATCACGGTTTTACCCTCAGAGCACGGCAAATCCGTGATAAAGTCCATGGACAGATGTGACCAAGGTCTGCTAGGTATGGGTAAAGGATGTAACTCACCCATAGGTCGTGTCTTGGAATTCTTGGACCTGGCACAAGTGTTACACGCCGTTACAAATGCCTGAACATCTCTGGAGATTGACGGCCACCAATACTGCCTAGAGACCAACTCCTTGGTGGCATTGATGCCAGGATGTCCACACAAAACAGAATTATGGCACTCACCCAGCAGTTGCAATCGCAAATGAGCCGGCACAAACAATTTGTCATTGGGGGTACCAATGGGAGCAAGATGTTGTCCTGCCGAGATTTCAGAAGCGAGGTCAGATGAGGTAGCGGCCACGATGATATCAGCTGGCAGGATGGGCTCAGGAGGGACGTCAGGAGGCTGATACGCCTGGAAACTTCGGGATAAGGCATCGGCCTTAACGTTCTTGCTCCCGGGTCTGAAGGTAACACACCTGTCTTGGATTCAATCGCTTAGCCGATTCTAAAAACATTAAATTCTTATGATCCGTGAGGACCGTAATGCGGTGAACTGCCCCTTCTAAAAAATGACGCCATTCCTCAAATGCCCACTTGATTGCAAGTAACTCCCTATTACCAATGTCATAATTCCTCTCGGCAGGAGAGAACTTGCGGGAGAAGAAGGCGCATGGCATAAGATTAGTTAAGGTGGAAGACCCCTGGGACAGTACTGCCCCCACACCATCTTCAGATGCATCCACCTCAACTACAAAAGGCTTACTTTGATCAGGCTGGACCAACACAGGAGCATTAATAAAACACTGCTTTAACCTTTCAAAGGCCTCAATAGCTGCAGGGGGCCAATTGACCAGATCAGCCCCCTTGCGAGTCAAATCCGTAATGGGTTTGGCTACCACTGAAAAATTTTTGACAAATTTCCGATAAAAATTAGCAAACCCCAGAAATCGCTGGAGCGCCTTCAAAGAGGAAGGTCGCACCCAATCCACAATGGCCTGTACTTTAACTGGGTCCATTTTGAAAGAAAAAGGGGTGAGAATGTATCCCAAAAAGGCCACTTCCTGAACACCAAAGGTACACTTCTCCCCTTTAACGAACAACTTGTTTTCACGCAACACCTCCAGCACTTGCCTGGTGTGAGATACGTGACTTTCCCAGTCTGCAGAAAAAATCAGGATGTCATCAATATAGACAATTACAAATTTCCCAATAAATGGTCTAAAAATGTCATTGACAAAGTTTTGGAAAATTGCCGGAGCGTTACTTAACCCAAAAGGCATTACCAAGTACTCATAATGACCTTCCAGGGTATTAAAAGCAGTTTTCCATTCGCCCCCTCACGAATCCTGATTAGGTTGTATGCCCCCTTCAAATCCAGCTTGGTGAACCAACAGGCCCCCTGGACTTGATTCAGCAAGTCAGGAATAAGGGGCAACGGGTATCTGTTTTTAACAGTGATTTTATTGAGCTCCCTGTAATCGATACAGGGCCTCAATCCTCCATCCTTTTTATCAACAAATTAAAAACCTGCCCCCATGGGAGAAACTGAAGGCCGGATGTGACCCTTGGCCAGACTCTCTTTGAGATAATCCCTCATGGACTGACGTTCAGGAGTAGAGAGATTATAAATGCGACCTTTGGGATATTTGGATCCCTCAATAAGGTCGATGGCGCAATCATATTGCCGGTGAGGAGGGAGGAACTCAGTCTCGGACATGGAAAAAACGTCCAAAAAATCGCCGATATACTTGGGCAAGGAAAGAGACTCAGTGGTACCTCCAAACAGCAATACTGATTTACAACATTTGTCACAAGTCATTCCCCATTTTTCCAATTCACCTACCGACCAGTTGATCACAGGGTTGTGGTCCTGTAACCATGGCTGACCTAAAACAAGGTCGGCAGGTAAATCCTTTAATACAAGGAAGGAACAAGTCTCGGTATGGGTAATTCCTACAGTTAATACAACCTCAGGAGTACAAAACTCCACTCTCCCATTATTCAATGGAGTGGAATCCAGTGCGATAATTTCAATCACCTCCCTTAAAGGAACTAGCGGAATCCCCACAGATTGTATAAAATCAAAATCAATAAAATTAATGGCAGAACCAGAATCAACAAAAGCCTTACCGGACCCCCTGAGTTGGTTGTACGCAATGGAGATAGGTAATAATACTTTCCTCCTTACCACCGCTGGGGTTACCTTACTTCCGGCAGAAAGCTCTCTAGAGGGCAGAAGTTTCGGGCATTGCTGGAGCCAGTGGTTCGTCTCTGATCTCTCAAAGTTTCTCCCCACTGTATGGACTCCTCCAGGACCCTGGTAGAAGGTGGACTCAGAAGAGGGGATTCAGGCAGGACGACAACCTGAGGAATATCTGAACGTTCCCTCCGTCTCTCCCTCACTCGACGATCCAGTTTAATGGCTAGTGTCATGGCCGCCTCTAGGGTGTCAGGAGTAGGGTAACTGACAAGTAAGTCCTTAAGATGGTCAGACAGCCCCACCCTAAACTGGCTTCTCAAAGCAGGGTCATTCCATCCAGAGGAAACACACCACTTTCTAAACTCAGCACAGTAATCCTCTACTGGACGGTTACCCTGCCGAATGTCTCTGAGCTGAGTCTCAGCTACAGAAGTCAAGTCAGGCTCCTCATATAATAGGCCTAAGGCCTGAAAAAATGCTTCCACAGACTGCAAGCTTGGGGAGTCAGGCGGTAAAGAAAAGGCCCATTCCTGCGGATCACCTTGCAGCAAGGAAATAATTATTCCTACCCGCTGCTGCTCGGCACCCGAGGAGTGAGGACGTAAACGAAAATACAATTTTACGCTCTCCTTAAAGGAACGGAAAGTTTTCCGGTTCCCCAAAAACAGATCCGGCAATTTAACATGAGGTTCCACAATGGGGTTAGATGTGGAGGGAGCCGCTACTAGTGCAGGTTGTAGCTGCTCCTGATGTAGGAGCCTCTCGGCCAGGTCCTGGATCATCTGCGCCATACCCTGAACCTGGTCCGTGAGCACCCGCAATTTCTCCATATGATACGGCCTGTGATTCTGTCACGGGGGAGACAAGGGAAGGTGTGCCCTGTACTTGAAACCCCCCTTCTTTCCCTACCTACTTGCCTCAAACGGCCCTAGGCGGCCGCGGACAACCACAAAGACGTTCCCTATACTGGGTAAGTGCAGAGGGAGGGAAAGGGAACACAGGGAGAGACAAAACACAGACAGAACAAACACAATGATAGAGTAGTCAGCAATCCGGGTCAAACACAGGAGATAGCGTAAATACCAGGGGTCAAGAGAAGAGAGATCCAAGTCCAAGTCCAAAGTCAGAGTCCAAATAGCAAATCCAAAACACAAGGTCGCACAAGCACTGATCAAAAGTATAAACTAATCACAGGCGTCTGAGTGAGGCAGTTGCCATCTTTAAATAGCCCACCCAGGATCATGTGATGTGGCCAGCATCACATGACCTGAGGCGGAGCAAGCTGTCCAAACAATATGTAAAGTAGCCATGTGGTGTGATCAGCACCACATGGCTAAACCCAAACAGAGAATTAACTCATGAAGTGCTGGCTGACAAGACCAGCACTTCAATTCCCTATTGCTCGTCTCTAGGGGGGCGGAGAGGTCTGGCGATGTCGTGCAGAGGGAGCGCGACGCCGACCTCGCGTGACAGTAATTGTGTCATTCTAAAGTGACTTATGAACTGTATATTTATAGTATACTTTCTTGGATCATTTTAAGGTATTTTTTCATCGTTTTCCTATATAATATAAAGTTAATACAAGTCTATAGCTTAAATATAAAACACACGCAGAATCATAACATCAGCCTTGATGACAATTGTTCACAAGTAAATGACTGCAGTTCTAGAAATATTGTTATTTGGACTGGGTTTTGTGGCTGTAGTATGGATGCTTAAATGTAGCATTCTGAAACTGATTTTGTTAGAAGTAATACTGCTTCAGTTCCACGCAAACTAAGAGTGATAATAAGAAAAACATAACGGAGAAGGTGCAGATGCAAGTCTGGTATAATGTTCTATTTAATGTTTAGAGTTATTTTTGCAGATTTTTATTTGAGTTACGTTTTAACCCTAGAAGAATTTATGTTACATTTAAAGGGTAAATTTTTCTTTTACTATTCTTTCTTCTTCCTTTTTTTTCAATTATGCATTAAAAGTGTACCCTGATTGGATGTTTTCATGAATTATTTAATCGAATATAATTTCAAAAAGTAAATGGGTGATATTGGCTCATTCACCAAAGACTTTCTAGTGCCATTAAACATGATTATATACTATGCTTCTTTCATTATTATCACACTGTAGAAGCTGGAGATTACTATAGCATCTAATGCTCGTTTTTTCATAAGGAATTACTTGTAGAAAAAAATGACACAAAGAAAACCTAATAGGATAATTATGAAAATGAGTATCATAAACTACAGTGCCTTGCGAAAGTATTTGGCCCCTCGGAACTTTTACAACCTTTTGTCACATTTCAGGCTTCAAAAAAAAAGATATAACATTTTAAATTTTTGGTGAAGAATCAACAACAAGTGGGTCACAATTGTGAAGTGAACAAAATTTATTGGATCATTTAAACTTTTTTGTAATAATAAAACTGAAAAGTGGGGCGTGCAAAATTATTCGGCCCCCTTGCATTAATACTTTGTTGCACCACCTTTTGCTGCAATTACAGCTGTAAGTTGCTTGGGGTATGTCTCTATCAGTTTTGCACATCTAGAGACTGAAATTCTTGCCCATTCTTCCTTGCAAAACAGCTCGAGCTCTTTGAGGTTGGATGGAGAGTGTTTGTGAACAGCAGTTTTCAGCTCTTTCCACATATTCTCAATTGTATTCAGGTCTGGACTTTGACTTGGCCATTCTAAGACCTGGATACGTTTATTTTTGAACCATTCCATTGTAGATTTTGCTTTATGTTTGGGATCATTGTCTTGTTGGAAGATAAATCTCTGTCCAAGTCTCAGGTCTTTTGCAGACTCCAACAGGTTTTCATCCAGAATGGTCCTGTATTTGGCTCCATCCATCTTCCCATCAATTTTAACCATCTTCCCTGTCCCTGCTGATGAAAAGCAGGCCCAAACCATGATGCTGCCACCACCATGTTTGACAGTGGGGATGGTGTGTTCAGGGTGATGAGTTGTGTTGCTTTTATGCCAAATATATCATTTTGCATTGTTTCCAAAAAGTTTGATTTTGGTTTCATCTGACCAGAGCACTTTCTTCCACATGTTTGGTGTGTCTCCCAGGTGGCTTTTAAACAAGACTTTTTATGGATACCTTTGAGAAATGGCTTTCTTCTTGCCACTCTTCCATAAAGGCCAGATTTGTGAAGTGTTCGACTAATTGTTGTCCTATGGACAGACTCTCCCACCTCAGCTGTAGATCTCTGCAGTTCATCCAGAGTGATCATGAGCCTCTTGGCTGCATCTTTGATCAGTCTTCTCCTTGTTTGAGATGAAAGTTTAGAGGGATGGACGGTTCTTGGTAGATTTGCAGTGGTCTGATACTCCTTCCATTTCAATATGATCGCTTGCACAGTGCTCCTTGGGATGTTTAAAGCTTGGGAAATCTTTTGGTATCCAAATCCCGTTTTAAACTTCTCCCCAACAGTATTACGGACCTGCCTGGTGTGTTCCTTGGTCTTCGTAATGCACTCTGTGCATTAAACAGAACCCTGAGACTATCACAGAGCAGGTGCATTTATACGGAGACTTGATTACACACAGGTAGATTCTATTTATCTTCATCAGTCATTTAGGACAACATTGGATCATTCAGAGATCCTCAATGAACTTCTGGAGTGAGTTTTCTGAACTGAAAGTAAATGGGCCAAATAATTTTGCACACCCCACTTTTCAGTTTTATTATTACAAAAAAAGTTGAAATGATCCAATAAATTTTGTCCCACTTCACAATTGTGACCAACTTGTTGATTCTTCACAAAAATCTTTTAGTTTGAAGCCTGAAATGTGGCAAAAGGTTGAAAAGTTCCAGGGGGACGAATACTTTCGCAAGGCACTGTATATAAAGCAAGAGAATATGTACTATATTCGCTGCAAGAAAGAAGTGTCTGTGATGATTTCATTTTCTTACACAGGATTTTCTATGTATTTTAGGCTACATAGTTAGAACTTAGAGTTAATATTGCACCCTACCTTTCTTGCTGAGACTTTGATGTTGTAGAATTTAATATCAGTCAGATCAAAGACAATAAGCAGATATGGGTTACATTTTTTATTTATCTTTAGACATATTTATTTTTAGCCTATATCAAACAATGCATTTGAACCATGAAAGATCATTTGTATCACAGCAGCTTCCTTTTTTGAACACACACAAATTTAATTAAATTGAAACTGAAATATATGCTTAGTTGAGATATATATGTGGCCTTTGAATGTTGTGAGTAGCTCTAAAATTCCTAATCACCTAGAATTAAAACCAAGTCCTATGAATACTATGGGAAATGCAAACTGTTGTAAAGCACCTAATACATGACTTGATAGTGCTTTTTTCAATTTTGTCATCAACTTCCCCTTCAGTGTTTAAAAGGTTTTTTGAGAAAAAAAATTGGGTCAAATGACATGAAAAAAAATATTTACCAGAGAAATCCCCTGGTGTTCCAATGCTGCTTTGGTGCCTCCTGATGGTCTTTTTTTTCCTGTGATTTAGTAATAAGTGTTGAGAGAATCGAAGCCAAACGAATTGACTTCGATCCGAATTTCAGAATAAAATTAGATTTGCCGAATTCAAATTTCTTCTTGCTCAGTGGTGGAATGGCGGAAAAAAACCCAAACATACTCACCTCATCCATTTGTATGTGAAGAGGCAGCCGCGACCATCTTGATTTCAGAAATCTTGCAAAAGCTCATGTGGGGTGACGTATGACATCACCATGCCATCGCTCTGGCTGCGCGCGTCAACGTAATCAGGGATGACTTTACTATGCCTGGCCAGCGTGATGATGCACCACACAAGATTTTGCGCTGGATCTTCAATCGAGATGGCCGTGATGGCCTCTACACAAGCAAATGGACATGGTGAGTATTTTTTTTTAAAACCCTGGTTAACCCCTGAAAGGCCTAAATTTTAGCCTCAGATGCCAAAATCAGCGATGAATGCAAGATTTAGGGGTTTATTGAAGGGGGCGACGCTATCGCCATTCCCTATTATTGCATCTGCTACATACAAAGGAATGGTCTTCATGACATACATGAAGTAATTTGTCACAAATCGAATTTCTGTTTAAATTTGGCAAAGCATTGAATCACATTTTTTATAACTTCGGTAATCTCTAGTAGTCATGATGATTCAAATTTGCTGCTTTGTCGAAGTTCACAAGGAAATATAATTTATTAATTACTTTATCACGAATCACATTCCATTGTATGTAGTGGACGCAATAACAGGGGACGCGATAACACTGCCCCCATCATTGAACCCTCAGATGTTGTGTTCAACCCTGATCGTGGCATCTGACAGTAATATTAAGGCCTTTCAGGGGTTAATCAGGGGTTAAAAACAAAAAAATATATACTCACCTCATCTATTTGCTCGTGGAGAAGCCATTGCGGCCATTTTAATTGAAGAAAAGGTGCAAAATCTCACGCACTGATGTGATGATATTACTGTACCATGTCATCACACCGGTCGGACGCGGTAATTTCATTATGTCATTACTGATGACGTCACCGTGTCCTACCAGAATTATGATGATGTAGTGACATCACACAGCAGCACGTGCAAGATTTTGGATGTTTTCTTTAATCAAGATGGCCATGATGGCCTCTCTGTGAGTAAATGGATGAGGTGAGTATTTATTTTTATGTTTTTTTACTGCCATTTCAGGAAAAATTTATTTGTTACCATGAAGCACAAGGAGATTTGGATTTGTGAAGAATCACATTTTCCCTGAAATTCAGATCGAAGTCAATTCATTTTAATTTAATTCGCTTAACTCTAGTAATGATGCACTTAAAGATATGACATTACAAAACTAATGTAGCCAATCACTGGCCTCAACAGGAGTGCCAGAGAGGCAGTACTGGAACAGTGGGGGGATTTACCAGGTAAGTAATGGGTCTTTTGTTATTGTATAGCATCCCCACCCCAGACCAATTTTTATTAAGTTATTTTTTTATAATCATGGAAACCCCATTTAAGTATTGCCTGGAGTGTTCTTTATATGGCTCTCTTCATGTTACGTTTTTTTTTTCATTACGATCTGTCCAATAGGGGTTTCCAATCATTTTTTTTAATGTATATCTTTTTTCACATCAAGGATAGCGCAACATTAGTCAATATTTTTGCCACCAAAACTACCAGAAACCTGACAGAATCCTAATGTATCCCATTTTAAGTCAATAAAATGGTTCATTAGAGTTTATTTAAGAAATGATCCATCATACTGTAGCTGTTATTACTCAAATTAATTTTATTGACTGATACTCCCTACAATGAATAGAAGCTTCTATGTGAAAAAGTAATTTGGTGGAAAAAAAATCTTAAAAAAAGAAAAAAATATATATCTTAGGAAAATCTTCAGCGATTATCTGCATTGCCTGCAGTTACTTAAATGGGTTATACAATTTAAAAGTAAATAAGTAAATAAAAATAAAAAGATGCAAAGGCTACTTGGGTCTTCTACCCCCCACCAATTGTGAACTGATCATTGGCAACAGCAGTCATATGCCATACTTCTGCCATTAATGCCAAATGATGGGAGTTATACAGACAACAGACTGTGCAGAGTCTAAGTAGCAGAGCAGTGTCAAACAGCGCTATCTTATACTTCCTAATGGAGGGATATAGGCAGCTATAAACAGAGGCAGTGTCTATTAGGGAGTAATACTACTATAGTAAGCTATGGAAGCAAAAAAATAAAAATAACAAAATAACTGCTGGGTAAAATAATGCAAATAAAAAAATACTTGTAAGTTAATGTAGTATAATCTAGTGACTATTTAGGCACATTTACTGTAGGTTTTTCTCAGTATTTAGTATGTTCAGAAAGTCCATTTAACCATATCTGCCAAAATATGCAGTGAACTACATAAACTTGCTATTTTATAGTAAATTATAACTTTCTCTCCAATAAATTGACTCTTTTTACTTTGTAGGTTAACTGGGATGAGCCTGCCATCTCCCGTTATAAGCAATAAAAATTGGCTACGCCTTCATTTTACCTCTGACAGTAACCACAGAAGGAAAGGATTCAATGCTCAGTTTCAAGGTACAAGTAATTTCTTAATACCTAATGACTTTCTACAGATGGATTATTTCTCTTAATATTATAAAAATGAGTTTCTGTCTGTCTGTCTGTCTGTTCTCTATGTGCGACCAAACTACTGGACCGATTTTCAACAAATTCGGCACACAGGTACATCAGGTGCCCGGGAAGGACATAGGACATAGCGTTCCCGAGATATTCCCAAAATATGACCTGCATTAGCCAATATTAGCCTGACAGCATTGGTTTTAAACCCCAACTGCCATTCTCTGCACAGACACACACAGGGAGGGCAGGTTTCCATAACAACACAGCCAGGAATTAGCAGCCAGCTGAGGATCTCAGGTAACAATCCAGTCATTTCTATTCAATGCTTTAAAGGGGCAAAGCGCTGTGGATGATACTGTTAAAGGGGTATTCCGGTTAACATAAAAATGACTGTTCAGTAGTAAATCTTCCACTGCTACCCATTGCGTGTCCTCATAAATGACCATGGCACCAACCTGTGATTAACACCACTCTCAAAAGAAGGACTTACAACACCTGCTCCAGGTTTCACTAAGCCACACCCCAGCTATGTCAGGCCACGCCCCCTCCCCCCTCCGCAGCCAATTGGGATTGAAAAAATGAAGGTAAAAATAAACTTCTGTCAGCTCCAGGGGTGGGAGGGTGAGTTTCTCTCTGCAACAACACATAGAAACATTAGATGAAATAGACTAATATTAGACTACTACCGTTCAGTAGTAATAAAAGATGTTTTCTTCCACTAAAAGGACTTAAAAGCAACCCCCCCAAGGTCCCGCTAAACCACGACCCCAGTCAGGCCACGCCCTCTCCCACTCCGCAGCCAATGGGGATTGAAAAAATGAAGGTAAAAATCAACTTCTGTCAGCTACAGGAATGGGTGGGAAGGAGACTTTCTCTCTGCAATGACACACACACAAACATTAAATTAAATAGATTAAATATACCCATGCGAAGCAATGTTTTCTTCCACTGCTACCCACTGTGTTTCTTTAAATTACCATGGCATTGACCTATAATTCAGGCCACCCTGAAAAGAAGGACCTAAAAGCACCCCCCCCAAGGTCCCGGTAAACCACGCCCCCGACCCGGTCAGGTCATGCCCCCTCCCACTCCGAAGCCAATGGGAATTGAAAAAATGAAGGTAAAAATCAACTTCTGTCAGCTGCATTGACTTTCTCTCTGCAACGACACACAGAAACATTAAATGAAATAGATGAAATATACCCAGGCGAAGCCGGGTCTTTCTGCTAGTTTAAATATATTTATGACTGAGTTAAAAAAAAGTTCTTTTGCATGTGATCAAATGTGTCAGGATTAGAGATGAGCGAGCACTAAAATGCTCAGGTGCTCGTTATTCAAGTCAAATTTTTCCCGATGCTCGGGTGCTCGTTTCGAATAACGAACGCCAGTAGTCCACAGCGTACACAAAGTTCTCCCAGCACAGTGCCCAGCTCTCACCATCCCAGACGGGCAAACACGCACCCCACACCCACCATGCCCACAGCAGACACAGACCTCCAAGCACAGTGCCCAGCTTTCCTAATTCCAGACGGGCTAAGACGCACACTGCACCCACCCATTAGTCTCCACAAGTGGGTGGGTGCAGAGCCTTTTAGTGCCCTTCAAGACAATGTTTGTGTGCAAGGACAAGGTAGTAACTCTCCTTGAAGTTGTGGGGGAGAGGCCTCCGGTGACCCTCAAGACAATTTTGGCCGACAGTGTAGTGGCGAGCCTCCAAAAAATCGTGGGTGGGAGCCTGGAGGTGACCTTCAGAAACAATTGGTTTGAAAAAGCATGGTGGTGCACCCCTGAATGACTGCAGATTGCAGGTGAACCCGCTAATATTGTAGTCTGGAACACCTTGATGGTGAACCCCTAAATTACATATTTTGACTGAGATTGCAGTTTACAGCATGGGGGTGAAACCCAGGATGACTTGTTAAGACTGAGATTGCAGTTTACAGCATGGCGGTGAAACCCAGAGTGGCTTGGTTAGACTAAGATAGCAGCTGAACCACCCAAAAATTTAGCCTGACACAGCATGGCGGTGACAGCACAGTGACCAAGTTAGATGAGGTAGCAGGTGAGCCATGCAAAAATGTAGCCTGACACAGCATGGCGGTGACAACAGAGTGACCAAGTTAAATGAGGTAGAAGGTGAGCCACGCAAAAATCTAGCCTGACACAGCATGGCGGTGACAACAGAGTGACCAAGTTAGATGAGGTAGCAAGTGAGCCAACCAAAAATGTAGCCTGACACAGCATGGCGGTGACAACAGAGTGACCAAGTTAAATGAGGTAGGAGGTAACCCACGCAAAAATTTAGCCTGACACAGCATGGCGGTGACAACAGAGTGACCAAGTTAGATGAGGTAGCAAGTGAGCCAACCAAAAATTTAGCCTGACACAGCATGGCGGTGACAACAGAGTGAACAAGTTAGATGAGGTAGCAGGAGAGCAACCCAAAAATTTAGCCTGACCACCATGGCGGTGACACCACCAAGTGACCAAGTAAGATGAGGTAACAGGTGAGCCACTCAAACATTTAGCCTGACACAGCATGGCGGGGACACCAACAAGTAATCAAGTTAGATGAGGTAGCAGGTGAGCCATCCAAACATTTAGCCTGACACAGCATGGCGGTGACACCACCAAGTGACCAAGTTAGATGAGTTAGCAAGTGAGCCACCCAAACATGTAGCCTGACACAGCATGGCGGTGACACCACCAAGTGACCAAGTTAAATGAGGTAGCAGGTGAGCCAACCAAAAATTTACCCTGACACAGATTGGCGTAACACCACCAATAGACCATGTTAGACTGAGGTAGCAGGTGAGTCACCCAAACATGAAGCCTGACACAGCATGGCGCTGACACCACCAAGTGACCAAGTTAGATGAGGTGGCAGGTGAGCCACCCAAAAAATTACCCTGACACAGCATGGCGGTGACACCACCAAGTGACCAATTTAGATGAGGTAGTAGGTGAGCCACCCAAACATGTAGCCTGAGACAGCATGGCGGTGACATGACCAAGTGACCAAGTTAGATAAGGTAGCAGGTGGGCGACCCAAACATTTACCCTGACACAACATGGCGGTGACAACAGAATGACCAAGTTAGGTTTAGTTAGCAGGTGAAGCACATAAAACTTTACCCTGACAAAGCATGGCGGTGACAACAGAGTGACCAAGTGAGACTGAGTTAGCAGGTGAACCACATAAAATTTTACCCTAACACAGCATGGCGGTGACAACAGAGTGACCAAGTAAGACTGAGTTAGCAGGTGAAGCACATAAAATTTTACCCTGACACAGCATGGCGGTGAACCCAGAGTGACCAAGTGAGACTGAGGTAGCAGGTGAAGCACAAAAAATTTTACCCTGACACAGCATGGCGGTGACAACAGAGTGACCAAGTGAGACTGAGTTAGCAGGTGAAGCACATAAAATTTTACCCTGACACAGCATGGCAGTGACAACAGAGTGACCAAGTGAGACTGAGTTAGCAGGTGAAGCACATAAAATTTTACCCTGACACAGCATGGCGGTGACAACAGAGTGACCAAGTGAGACTGAGTTAGCAAGTGAACCACATAAAATTTAACCCTGACAAAGCATGGCGGTGACAACAGAGTGACCAAGTGAGACTGAGTTAGCAGGTGAAGCACATAAAATTTTACCCTGACACAGCATGGCGGTGACAACAGCGTGACCAAGTGAGACTGAGTTAGCAGGGGAAGCACATAAAATTTTACCCTGACACAGCATGACGGTGACAACAGAGTGACCAAGTGACAGTGAGGTAGCAGGTGAAGCACATAAAAATTTACCCTGACACAGCATGGCGGTGACAGCAGAGTGACCAAGTTAGACTGAGTTAGCAAGTGAACCACATAAAATTAAACCCTGAGAAAGCATGGCGGGGACAACAGAGTGACCAAGCGAGACTGAGTTAGCAGGTGAAGCACATAAAATTTTACCATGACACAGCTTGACAGTGACAACAGAGTGACCAAGTGAGACTGAGTTAGAAGGTGAAGCACATAAAATTTTACCCTGACACAGCATGGTGGTGACAACAGAGTGACCAAGTGAGACTGAGTTAGCAGGTGAAGCACATAAAATTGTACCCTGACACAGCATGGCAGTGAAACCAAGAGTGACCAAGTGAGACTGAGGTAGAAGGTGAAGCACAAAAAATGTTACCCTGACACAGCATGGCGGTGACAACAGAGTGACCAAGTGAGACTGAGTTAGCAGGTGAAGCACATAAAATTTTACCCTGACACAGCATGGCGGTGACAACAGAGTGACCAAGTGAGACTGAGTTAGCAGGTGAAGCACATAAAATTTTACCCTGACACAGCATGGTGGTGACAACAGAGTGACCAAGTGAGACTGAGTTAGCAGGTGAAGCACATAAAATTTTACCCTGACACAGCATGGCGGTGACAACAGAGTGACCAAGTGAGACTGAGGTAGCAGGTGAAGCACAAAAATTTTACCCTGACACAGCATGGCGGTGACAACAGAGTGACCAAGTGAGACTGAGTTAGCAGGTGAAGCACATAAAATTTTACCCTGACACAGCATTGGCGGTGACAACAGAGTGACCAAGTGAGACTGAGTTAGCAGGTGAAGCACATAAAATTTTACCCTGACACAGCATGGCGGTGACAACAGAGTGACCAAGTGAGACTGAGTTAGCAGGTGAACCACATAAAATTTTACCCTGACACAGCATGGCGGTGACAACAGAGTGACCAAGTGAGACTGAGTTAGCAGGTGAAGCACATAAAATTTACCCTGACACAGCATGGCGGTGACAACAGAGTGACCAAGTGAGACTGAGTTAGCAGGTGAAGCACATAAAATTTTACCCTGACACAGCATGGCGGTGACAACAGAGTGACCAAGTGAGACTGAGTTAGCAGGTGAAGCACATAAAATTTTACCCTGACACAGCATGGCGGTGACAACAGAGTGACCAAGTGAGACTGAGTTAGCAGGTGAAGCACATAAAATTTTACCCTGACACAGCATGGCGGTGACAACAGAGTGACCAAGTGAGACTGAGTTAGCAGGTGAACCACATAAAATTTTACCCTGACACAGCATGGCGGTGACAACAGAGTGACCAAGTGAGACTGAGTTAGCAGGTGAAGCACATAAAATTTTACCCTGACACAGCATGGCGGTGACAACAGAGTGACCAAGTGAGACTGAGTTAGCAGGTGAAGCACATAAAATTTTACCCTGACACAGCATGGCGGTGACAACAGAGTGACCAAGTGAGACTGAGTTAGCAGGTGAAGCACATAAAATTTTACCCTGACACAGCATGGCGGTGACAACAGAGTGACCAAGTGAGACTGAGTTAGCAGGTGAAGCACATAAAATTTTACCCTGACACAGCATGGCGGTGACAACAGAGTGACCAAGTGAGACTGAGTTAGCAGGTGAAGCACATAAAATTTTACCCTGACACAGCATGGCGGTGACAACAGAGTGACCAAGTGAGACTGAGTTAGCAGGTGAAGCACATAAAATTTTACCCTGACACAGCATGGCGGTGAACCCAGAGTGACCAAGTGAGACTGAGTTAGCAGGTGAAGCACATAAAAATTTTACCCTGACACAGCATGGCGGTGACAACAGAGTGACCAAGTGAGACTGAGTTAGCAGGTGAAGCACATAAAATTTTACTCTGACACAGCATGACGGTGACAACAGAGTGACCAAGTGAGAGTGAGGTAGCAGGTGAAGCACATAAAATTTAACCCTGACAAAGCATGGCGGTGACAACAGAGTGACCAAGTGAGACTAAATTAGCAAGTGAACCACATAAAATTAAACCCTGACACAGCATGGCAGTGACAACAGAGTGACCAAGTGAGACTGAGTTAGCAGGTGAAGCACATAAAATTTTACAATGACACAGCTTGGCAGTGACAACAGAGTGACCAAGTGAGACTGAGTTAGCAGGTGAAGCACATAAAATTTTACAATGACACAGCTTGGCAATGACAACAGAGTGACCAAGTGAGACTGAGTTAGCAGGTGAACCACATAAAATTTTACCCTGACAAAGCATGGCGGTGACAACAGAGTGACCAAGTGAGACTGAGTTAGCAGGGGAAGCACATAAAATTTTACCCTGACACAGCATGGCCATGACAACAGAGTGACCAAGTGAGACTGAGTTAGCAGGTGAAGCACATAAAATTTTACCCTGACACAGCATGGCGGTGACAACAGAGTGACCAAGTGAGACTGAGTTAGCAGGTGAAGCACATAAAATTTTACCCTGACACAGCATGGCGGTGACAACAGAGTGACCAAGTGAGACTGAGTTAGCAGGTGAAGCACATAAAATTTTACCCTGACACAGCATGGCGGTGACAACAGAGTGACCAAGTGAGACTGAGTTAGCAGGTGAAGCACATAAAATTTTACCCTGACACAGCATGGCGGTGACAACAGAGTGACCAAGTGAGACTGAGTTAGCAGGTGAAGCACATAAAATTTTACCCTGACACAGCATGGCGGTGACAACAGAGTGACCAAGTGAAACTGAGTTAGCAGGTGAAGCACATAAAATTTTACCCTGACACAGCATGGCGGTGATAACAGAGTGACCAAGTGAGACTGAGTTAGCAGGTGAAGCACATAAAATTTTACCCTGACACAGCATGGCGGTGACAACAGAGTGACCAAGTGAGACTGAGTTAGCAGGTGAAGCACATAAAATTTTACCCTGACACAGCATGGCGGTGACAACAGAGTGACCAAGTGAGACTGAGTTAGCAGGTGAAGCACATAAAATTTTACCCTGACACAGCATGGCGGTGACAACAGAGTGACCAAGTGAGACTGAGTTAGCAGGTGAAGCACATAAAATTTTACCCTGACACAGCATGGCGGTGACAACAGAGTGACCAAGTGAGACTGAGTTAGCAGGTGAAGCACATAAAATTTTACCCTGACACAGCATGGCGGTGACAACAGAGTGACCAAGTGAGACTGAGTTAGCAGGTGAAGCACATAAAATTTTACCCTGACACAGCATGGCGGTGACAACAGAGTGACCAAGTGAGACTGAGTTAGCAGGTGAAGCACATAAAATTTTACCCTGACACAGCATGGCGGTGACAACAGAGTGACCAAGTGAGACTGAGTTAGCAGGTGAACCACATAAAATTTTACCCTGACACAGCATGGCGGTGACAACAGAGTGACCAAGTGAGACTGAGTTAGCAGGTGAAGCACATAAAATTTTACCCTGACACAGCATGGCGGTGACAACAGAGTGACCAAGTGAGACTGAGTTAGCAGGTGAACCACATAAAATTTTACCCTGACACAGCATGGCGGTGACAACAGAGTGACCAAGTGAGACTGAGTTAGCAGGTGAAGCACATAAAATTTTTACCCTGACACAGCATGGCGGTGACAACAGAGTGACCAAGTGAGACTGAGTTAGCAGGTGAAGCACATAAAATTTTACCCTGACACAGCATGGCGGTGACAACAGAGTGACCAAGTGAGACTGAGTTAGCAGGTGAAGCCACATAAAATTTTACCCTGACACAGCATGGCGGTGACAACAGAGTGACCAAGTGAGACTGAGTTAGCAGGTGAAGCACATAAAATTTTACCCTGACACAGCATGGCGGTGACAACAGAGTGACCAAGTGAGACTGAGTTAGCAGGTGAAGCACATAAAATTTTACCCTGACACAGCATGGCGGTGACAACAGAGTGACCAAGTGAGACTGAGTTAGCAGGTGAAGCACATAAAATTTTACCCTGACACAGCATGGCGGTGACAACAGAGTGACCAAGTGAGACTGAGTTAGCAGGTGAACCACATAAAATTTTACCCTGACACAGCATGGCGGTGACAACAGAGTGACCAAGTGAGACTGAGTTAGCAGGTGAAGCACATAAAATTTTACCCTGACACAGCATGGCGGTGACAACAGAGTGACCAAGTGAGACTGAGTTAGCAGGTGAAGCACATAAAATTTTACCCTGACACAGCATGGCGGTGACAACAGAGTGACCAAGTGAGACTGAGTTAGCAGGTGAAGCACATAAAATTTTACCCTGACACAGCATGGCGGTGACAACAGAGTGACCAAGTGAGACTGAGTTAGCAGGTGAAGCACATAAAATTTTACCCTGACACAGCATGGCGGTGACAACAGAGTGACCAAGTGAGACTGAGTTAGCAGGTGAAGCACATAAAATTTTACCCTGACACAGCATGGCGGTGACAACAGAGTGACCAAGTGAGACTGAGTTAGCAGGTGAAGCCACATAAAATTTTACCCTGACACAGCATGGCGGTGACAACAGAGTGACCAAGTGAGACTGAGTTAGCAGGTGAAGCACATAAAATTTTACCCTGACACAGCATGGCGGTGACAACAGAGTGACCAAGTGAGACTGAGTTAGCAGGTGAAGCCACATAAAATTTTACCCTGACACAGCATGGCGGTGACAACAGAGTGACCAAGTGAGACTGAGTTAGCAGGTGAAGCACATAAAATTTTACCCTGACACAGCATGGCGGTGACAACAGAGTGACCAAGTGAGACTGAGTTAGCAGGTGAACCACATAAAATTTTACCCTGACACAGCATGGCGGTGACAACAGAGTGACCAAGTGAGACTGAGTTAGCAGGTGAAGCACATAAAATTTTACCCTGACACAGCATGGCGGTGACAACAGAGTGACCAAGTGAGACTGAGTTAGCAGGTGAAGCACATAAATTTTACCCTGACACAGCATGGCGGTGACAACAGAGTGACCAAGTGAGACTGAGTTAGCAGGTGAAGCACATAAAATTTTACCCTGACACAGCATGGCGGTGACAACAGAGTGACCAAGTGAGACTGAGTTAGCAGGTGAAGCACATAAAATTTTCCCTGACACAGCATGGCGGTGACAACAGAGTGACCAAGTGAGACTGAGTTAAGCAGGTGAACGCACATAAAATTTTACCCTGACACAGCAATGGCGGTGACAAAGAATGACAATGAGACTGAGTTAGCAGGTGAAGCACATAAATTTTACCCTGACACAGCATGGCGGTGACAACAGAGTGACCAAGTGAGACTGAGTTAGCAGGTGAAACACATAAATTTTACCCTGACACAGCATGGAGGTGACACAGAGTGACCAAGTGAGACTGAGTTAGCAGGTGAAGCCACATAAATTTTACCCTGACACAGGCATGCGGTGACAACAGAGTGACCAAGTGAGACTGAGTTAGCAGGTGAAGCACATAAAATTACCCTGACACAGCATGGCGGTGACACAGAGTGACCAAGTGAGACTGAGTTAGCAAGGTGAAGCACATAAATTTTACCCTGACACAGCATGGCGGTGACAACGAGTGACCAAGTGAGACTGAGTTAGCAGGTGAAGCACATAAAATTTTACCCTTCTGACACAGCATGGCGGTGACAACAGAGTGACCAAGTGAGACTGAGTTAGCAGGTGAAGCCACATAAAATTTTACCCTGACACAGCATGGCGGTGACAAACAGAGTGACCAAGTGAGACTGAGTTAGAAGGTGAAGCACATAAAATTTTACCCTGACACAGCATGGCGGTGACAACAGAGTGACCAAGTGAGACTGAGTTAGCAGGTGAAGCACATAAAATTTTACCCTGACACAGCATGGCGGTGACAACAGAAGTGACCAAGTGAGACTGAGTTAGCAGGTGAAGCACATAAAATTTTACCCTGACACAGCATGGCGGTGACAACAGAGTGACCAAGTGAGACTGAGTTAGCAGGTGAAGCACATAAAATTTTACCCTGACACAGCATGGCGGTGACAACAGAGTGACCAAGTGAGACTGAGTTAGCAGGTGAACCACATAAAATTTTACCCTGACACAGCATGGCGGTGACAACAGAGTGACCAAGTGAGACTGAGTTAGCAGGTGAAGCACATAAAATTTTACCCTGACACAGCATGGCGGTGACAACAGAGTGACCAAGTGAGACTGAGTTAGCAGGTGAAGCACATAAAATTTTACCCTGACACAGCATGGCGGTGACAACAGAGTGACCAAGTGAGACTGAGTTAGCAGGTGAAGCACATAAAATTTTACCCTGACACAGCATGGCGGTGACAACAGAGTGACCAAGTGAGACTGAGTTAGCAGGTGAAGCACATAAAATTTTACCCTGACACAGCATGGCGGTGACAACAGAGTGACCAAGTGAGACTGAGTTAGCAGGTGAACCACATAAAATTTTACCCTGACACAGCATGGCGGTGACAACAGAGTGACCAAGTGAGACTGAGTTAGCAGGTGAAGCACATAAAATTTTACCCTGACACAGCATGGCGGTGACAACAGAGTGACCAAGTGAGACTGAGTTAGCAGGTGAAGCACATAAAATTTTACCCTGACACAGCATGGCGGTGACAACAGAGTGACCAAGTGAGACTGAGTTAGCAGGTGAAGCACATAAAATTTTACCCTGACACAGCATGGCGGTGACAACAGAGTGACCAAGTGAGACTGAGTTAGCAGGTGAAGCACATAAAATTTTACCCTGACACAGCATGGCGGTGACAACAGAGTGACCAAGTGAGACTGAGTTAGCAGGTGAAGCACATAAAATTTTACCCTGACACAGCATGGCGGTGACAACAGAGTGACCAAGTGAGACTGAGTTAGCAGGTGAAGCACATAAAATTTTACCCTGACACAGCATGGCGGTGACAACAGAGTGACCAAGTGAGACTGAGTTAGCAGGTGAAGCACATAAAATTTTACCCTGACACAGCATGGCGGTGACAACAGAGTGACCAAGTGAGACTGAGTTAGCAGGTGAAGCACATAAAATTTTACCCTGACACAGCATGGCGGTGACACAGAGTGACCAAGTGAGACTGAGTTAGCAGGTGAAGCACATAAAATTTTACCCTGACACAGCATGGCGGTGACAACAGAGTGACCAAGTGAGACTGAGTTAGCAGGTGAACCACATAAAATTTTACCCTGACACAGCATGGCGGTGACAACAGAGTGACCAAGTGAGACTGAGTTAGCAGGTGAAGCACATAAAATTTTACCCTGACACAGCATGGCGGTGACAACAGAGTGACCAAGTGAGACTGAGTTAGCAGGTGAAGCACATAAAATTTTACCCTGACACAGCATGGCGGTGACAACAGAGTGACCAAGTGAGACTGAGTTAGCAGGTGAAGCACATAAAATTTTACCCTGACACAGCATGGCGGTGACAACAGAGTGACCAAGTGAGACTGAGTTAGCAGGTGAAGCACATAAAATTTTACCCTGACACAGCATGGCGGTGAACACAGAGTGACCAAGTGAGACTGAGTTAGCAGGTGAAGCACATAAAATTTTACCCTGACACAGCATGGCGGTGACAACAGAGTGACCAAGTGAGACTGAGTTAGCAGGTGAAGCCACATTAAATTTTACCCTGACACAGCATGGCGGTGACAACAGAGTGACCAGTGAGACTGAGTTAGCAGGTGAAGCACATAAAATTTTACCCTGACACAGCATGGCGGTGACAACAGAGTGACCAAGTGAGACTGAGGTAGCAGGTGAAGCACATAAATATTTACCCTGACACAGCAATGCGGTGACAACAGAGTGACCAAGTGAGACTGAGTTAGCAGGTGAAGCACATAAAATTTTACCCTGACACAGCATGGCGGTGACAACAGAGTGACCAAGTGAGACTGAGTTAGCAGGTGAAGCACATAAAATTTTACCCTGACACAGCATGGCGGTGACAACAGAGTGACCAAGTGAGACTGAGTTAACAGGTGAACCACATAAAATTTACCCTGACACAGCATGGCGTGACAACAGAGTGACCAAGTGAGACTGAGTTAGCAGGTGAAGCACATAAAATTTTACCCTGACACAGCATGGCGGTGACAACAGAGTGACCAAGTGAGACTGAGTTAGCAGGTGAAGCACATAAAATTTTACCCTGACACAGCATGGCGGTGACAACAGAGTGACCAAGTGAGACTGAGTTAGCAGGTGAAGCACATAAAATTTTACCCTGACACAGCATGGCGGTGACAACAGAGTGACCAAGTGAGACTGAGTTAGCAGGTGAAGCACATAAAATTTTACCCTGACACAGCATGGCGGTGACAACAGAGTGACCAAGTGAGACTGAGTTAGCAGGTGAAGCACATAAAATTTTACCCTGACACAGCATGGCGGTGACAACAGAGTGACCAAGTGAGACTGAGTTAGCAGGTGAAGCACATAAAATTTTACCCTGACACAGCATGGCGGTGACAACAGAGTGACCAAGTGAGACTGAGTTAGCAGGTGAAGCACATAAAATTTTACCCTGACACAGCATGGCGGTGAACACAGAGTGACCAAGTGAGACTGAGTTAGCAGGTGAAGCACATAAAATTTTACCCTGACACAGCATGGCGGTGACAACAGAGTGACCAAGTGAGACTGAGTTAGCAGGTGAAGCACATAAAATTTTACCCTGACACAGCATGGCGGTGACAACAGAGTGACCAAGTGAGACTGAGTTAGCAGGTGAAGCACATAAAATTTTACCCTGACACAGCATGGTGGTGATAACAGAGTGACCAAGTGAGACTGAGTTAGCAGGTGAAGCACATAAAATTTTACCCTGACACAGCATGGCGGTGACAACAGAGTGACCAAGTGAGACTGAGATAGCAGGTGAACCACATAAAATTTTACCCTGACACAGCATGGCGGTGACAACAGAGTGACCAAGTGAGACTGAGTTAGCAGGTGAACCACATAAAATTTTACCCTGACACAGCATGGCGGTGACAACAGAGTGACCAAGTGAGACTGAGTTAGCAGGTGAAGCCAACTAAAATTTTACCCTGACACAGCATGGCGGTGACAACAGAGTGACCAAGTGAGACTGAGTTAGCAGGTGAAGCACATAAAATTTTACCCTGACACAGCATGGCGTGACAACAGAGTGACCAAGTGAGACTGAGTTAGCAGGTGAACCACATAAAATTTTACCCTGACACAGCATGGCGGTGACAACAGAGTGACCAAGTGAGACTGAGTTAGCAGGTGAACACATAAAATTTTACCTGACACAGCATGGCGGTGACCAACAGATGACCAAGTGAGACTGAGTTAGCAGGTGAAGCACATAAAATTTTACCCTGACACAGCATGGCGGTGACAACAGAGTGACCAAGTGAGACTGAGTTAGCAGGTGAAGCACATAAAATTTTACCCTGACCACGCATGGCTGGTGACAACAATAGTGACCAAGTGAGACTGAGTTAGGCAGTGAACGCACATAAAATTTTATCCCTGACATAGCATGGCAGGTGACAACAGAGTGACCAAGTGAGAACTGAGTTAGCAGGTGAAGCACATAAAATTTTACCCTGACACATGCATGGCGGTGACAACCAGAGTGACGCAAGCCGAGACTGAGGTTGCAGGTGAAGTCACATAAAATTTTACCCTGACACAGCATGGTGGTGACAACAGAGTGACCAAGTGAGACTGAGTTAGCAGGTGAAGCACATAAAATTTTACCCTGACACAGCATGG